>DWHU01000787.1:0-15769 GCA_018247975.1 Parides photinus | reverse complement strand
AGGTCGCGGGATCGAATCCGGCGCGCACCGATGACTTTTCTGAGTTATGTGCGCTTTAAGAAGTTAAATATCACTGGTTTTATCCGCCAACCCGCACTTGGCCAGCGTGGCGGATTATGGCCAAAACTCTCTCCATTGGGAGAGGGGGGAGAAGGCCCCGAGTCCCAACAGCGGAAAAATTCAGTGGGTCGAAAAAAAAAAATTAACCTGTTTACTTTTGCAGACAGAATCCAATTACGATAACAAGGAGTATAAAAATAGATACTTAGGCCCAATTTAATTCAACATGGAATTTCTTTCAGGATGCCTGTGTGAAAGTGAATCAGGTGCACCCAGATAATATAATAGAAAATCTTATATACTAAACAAACAGTTGCTTACAAGTAAGAAAAGAAAATTCAAATCAGTGGGGGCGTTAGGATATTGCAAACTGCCAGATCCTAACTGCACTACGCAAAAGAGTGAGAATAAGATTTAGATCAATGTGGCCGAAATTTGATATAAAAAATGGTTTACCTGTAAGTCATGTTTGAAATGATAGGTGGCTTTATTATGGCTGTTTTTAGTCGCGGACTTGCAGAACAGCATGGCCTTCTCATAGAGGAAGATATGTCTGCGCCGCGGCCTAATGCGGAGCCGTAGGTCGCGCTTGTTCTCCGACACCACCAGAAACGAACTCTGAAGTAATAACTCGCCTTGCTGACTTAAGTCCACCTGTTAATAGTTTAGCATTGACTGTCATTGATTGCTTTGAAGAAGTTAAAGCAGAGGAAAAGTTTAAAAGGGACTTATGAATACATTGAAACATCCGCGTTTAGAATGTAACGTTGACTTTTTTTTTTTCAATTTCTTTAAGCAGTATGGTAAAAAGGACGTATTTTTTTTTAATATTATGTATAGAATAAAGTCTTACCGGTACGCCAGTTATGGCAATCTGGTGCATGGAATCGTTAACGCATTTCAGTACTACAAGCATACAGTCTAGGGCTTGTTGTAGACCAGCGCTCATTGACCCGCATTCACTGTAGCGCAGTAAGTCCTGCAAAGACAAATGTTTATATAAAACTATTGTAACATAAAATAACTACGGAAGTCCTAGGAATTGGAAGATTTCATAAATTTAAAACTGAAAAACCGTTTCGTCCAGAAATATTTTGTGTTAAAAACATGCTCGTGAGAAATGGGTATAAAACAAACCGACAAACTTTTTTATTAACTTTTTGATTTGCTTAGAGCTGTCTACGAATAATTTATTTTTATGTAAATAGTAAATTTTTCGATGCATATTCATTTATGTAAATATGAGTTAATAAAATAAACATGTAGAATGTTTTGGGGAGGATAGAAATATAAAAATTTTGTAGGGATTTTTTTTAAAAGAATGAAGTTCCTTAAAAACAGCATGTACCTTGAGTAATAGTTGATATTTCGTAATTCTTTGTACAGGCTTTAGCAGGTAAGCAGCCAACGGTAGTTTGTGACCGAGACGCTGCTGGCACGCTTGGAGGAAGAGGTGGGTGTCCACTAACGTCTCCCGCAGACGTTCCGAGCGCGGGATGTTTTGGCAGTAGTAACTGTACAGTCTGAAGAATGTCTCTCTCTGTAAAGAAAAACCAAAGTCTACAGTTAAAAAAACAACATCGATGTATGTGTACTGACATTATTTTGCATTATCATCATCAGTATCATCAGTTCAACCGATGACCTATACACCAATACCTCACTTGTTGTTGTGTTTTTTTGGAACGTAACCACGACGCAAATTGAAACGCCGCAAAGTGAATTAAGATTTTCTATAGCAAACCATGTAAAGATCGAAGATAGGTCCCGGAGTTACGAAAATACTACTTTGTAATAAGAATATTGTACAAAGTAAACAGTTAAAAAACCAAAATATCTTTTGGGAAAAAAGAAAATTTTAAAAAAAAAATTAAAGGCTCGAGCCCAAAACAACGCAACCTCGAAAATCTAACCACGCACACTGAAAATTAGTACTAATTAAGCAGAGACGCAATTTCGAAGAAAACGCAAAACGAAACGATGCAAAGTGATGTATTGGTGTACTGAACAAGGCTCATGACTTGTTAGATTTAATCGAATTAGAATATAAAATTCATAGAAACAAATTTATATCAAATGCAAACTATCCAATTAATTATGCATCTTTTTACGCTTTGTGGAATTTGTATAGGTAATTTGTGTATTTATGCAGATATTGAATAGTGCATTTCCAGAAGAGAAAGTAGTTTTAAAGTAAAGCTCTAATAATACTTTAAAAAATTCTCACCTTTTCCACGAAGCAAAGTGCTACCAGCTCCGTGGCTGATATTGACCGTTCGAGATCTTTAAGGAACACATCTTGGTGGAATGTGAACAATTCGTGAAGGTTCCCAAATAACACGTCTGCTTGTCCAACTAACGCTGATGGCAAAACATGTTGATTCTCCGCTTTCTCAATTTCTTCTTTATAACCCTAGAACAAAACAGGCGTACTACATTAATGACATGATTTTTTAATCTAGTGATGATATTGTAATAGATAATACCGAGCTCTGTAAAGACGTGCACTCGCTAATTGTGTCACACCATTCTTGGAGACGTCTGTCGTAATCTGCATAAATGGCTTCCAAGCATTCGCATTCATAAGAGGCTAATGTGGTATTTTTCGAAAGTTTCCTTTTAAAATTCTTCAAAGAAGTGGTCCAATTGCTAAATGTGCTAGCCGATCTTCTCGCTCTTTTGCCTTTCCTCTTACTATAAGTATTAACTTGATATCTTTGACAGTTTCCAATAATGTATGGGTGTTTATAAAATGGGTAAGTTCTGTTATTTTCACATCGACGACGTTTACGGGATGTTGATGATGAATTCAAACTGCGAAAGTAACTGTCGGTGTAACTACTACGGCATTTTGTTGATTTGTTTTTATGAGATACAGTCGAATAGTGATCTTTTATCGTGTTGTTCCATTCGTTCATAATCTTTTTATAATCGTTGAGTATTTTTGATAGTACATCTTTAGTTTCCTTTCCATTTAACATAGTTTTTCGCAGTTCAGTACAGCTTGACGATTTGAGCTGGGAATCGTTGGTAATACTGGATTTTGACGTGCACTCGGGGGTCGCTATACGAATATCAGATTCGAGGCATCCGTATAGAGGGTTTTTAATAATTTCCGGTATATCAACAATAGTTGTCACAGATGTGCCCGTGTTCGTTTCTGATACGGTAACAACGTCGGAATCCGGCAAATAGTTTATTTTATCTTCACTTTTCTGCGAGTGCTCATACCCGGGCAGTGTTTTGCCGTAATAGAAGTTTCCAGTAAATGGTTCAGTGTTTACCGGTTTAAAATTATTTAGGTTACACTTCACACGATTCGCCTTACTCACGTCGCTGGTCGTTTTTCTACACTTCCTATTTACATGCCGTTTCTCCTTTTCGAACAGAGCCATCTGATTACCGTAATCACTGAATAGTGTTGATTCTGATGCGGCTCTCGATAGACTTCTCTTCTTCCGCGTTGTAGGAGGGTTGTCGTTTTTTTTGTAATACCACGAGTATGAAGTTCCGATGCTGAGATTCGCGGAAGACTTATACAGGTCGTACTTTCCATATTTCATGGTGTGATTTTAAATTTATCACGCGAACATACAACCGCGCGGCAGTTGGCGAATGTCTGTAATGCATTATGTTCCGCTAGTTGAGCTGCGCGGGCGGTCGCGTGCCTCACCTCCACCGCACCCGATGGAGCCTTGTATAGTGCTAACTCACTATTCGCGTGATTGTTCATTCAGCTCATAGTGTTTACGCATGTGAAACACGCACTACTTACACCTCTTAGCATATATACTTTTTAGAGCGAAAACACTTTAGTGATATCTGATCGTCGCAGTTGATCAACTGTAACGTAACGGACGTCGTTAAATGCAGCTTTATAGCCTTTTGGAAAGTAAAAGATGAACCGTGACAAGGGCAGGAAGTAGTTAAATACATTATGTAGATGTAGATGTCAATGTTAACGTGAATAAAATTATATTGTATAACGACGGGAGGTTATTTTTCACCTTTGATAACACAACTTTCAAATACAGCTCTGCCCAATAGTATTAGGCAATAATTAAATACTATTTTAAACTATACTTGAGGGTTTTAGGGATCCATAAAACTTTTTAATTGCCAAATGTTAAAAAGGATGTTTTTCGAAAATGATTACTATATGTTCTTCGATCTTGTTGTAACTGTGGTTGCAAGGTGTTGAGTGACAATAGCCTGGAGGATGTAATACGCCAGCAAAACAACGCAAACTTGCCATAAGTCTGCCTCAGCAAAGGGATGGTTTAAAGACACCAGCCCTGGTGGCGGTATTAAACTGGCAAGTATAGTCACTATACCTGAACCTAATAGGACATATTTTGGGTATACTGAAGCGCAAAATGTGGGAGCAGAGCATAGCAGATGAATGGAATATCATAACTGCGGATGAGTGCAAAAATTTGTGCACAGTTTGCCTCAAACCATCAGTCTTTAAAGCAAAGGAGCAAGTAAATATTGATTAAATTTAATTTTTTATATTGCAAAGAACAATATCAATTTTATTTCTCGACTCAAACAGTTACAATACAAATATTCGGGTGCCTAATACCTTTGGATAAGGTTGTATATTAACGTACCAAATCAATTATAATATAATAGATCTGTTACTTAAACAAAACATATTCCTACTGCATACAACGTGATAAAAAGTTTGAAATCGAATCATTACTGCATGATACACGCATGTCGCCATATATGGATACTATATATGGATCATATACATAAACTATCTGTGGATGTATACCGCTAGATATAATATACCTAAGTCTATGATATATCACCTAATCACGCTAGATATAATATACCTAAGTCTATGATATATCACCAACCGTCATATCCTTGCTATGCATCATTAATAAGACTACGTTTTAATTTATGATTTAAAAAGGAGATTCTTAAACAATTATACAAAATTAATCAAACCTTATTTAAATAGCATTTTTTTTTGGAAAAATCAACATAACCGATTCCAAATTAAATCTATCCTTTGACAAAAAAAAATCCACGTCAAACATTAGTTAAACTTACATAATTTTTAACATATTGTTACTGTAACATGCGAAACGTACAGGATAACTGATAACTATTTTAGTTAAATTGAAATTATAACTTTATAGAGATAAGCTTACTGTAAGTATGGAGCCCAGCTCTTGTACGTAGATCCTCTCCGTTTGCAAGAGTTCTGCGAGCACGTGACCACGCCGCGAACGTCGCGCCTCTGCATCTTCGCCACCAGAACTCTCCGACCCTCCAGACGTTTCCATCTGGAAAAACGAAACCGTATTTTTTATCATATCTAGAAGAAAGAAAGTGAATAGCAGAACATTTTATTTCTATTAACTTCGGTTATTGCTACATTATTGAATTTTGCTATAAAGCAGTGTTTCCTAACGTGGTACGTCCCCACAGAGGGGCGATACGATGATTGGAGAGGGGCAATTTGAGAATTGATCCGACATCACTTAGCCCTCTTCGCTATGAAGCTATAGGCTTTTTAATTGCAATGTTAGACGTCGGTGTCTAATTTAAAGAAAAAATTTGTTAAATTAAATAGGTTTCTTAAGCGGCCAATAACATTTTTAATATGAAAAATTATGTATGATATAATAGGAAGGAGAGGCGAGGGGAGAGAGGGCAGGGCGAGAGATAAGTTTTAAAATGGCCACGGTGGGGCATGGTACAAAAAGGTTGAGAAACACTGATTTAAAGGATGCCGTAGCTACTAAAAGTCAGTACTTTAAGTAAGGAAAAACCGAGTATATGACACAACAATCGTTTAGCAGGTCTTTGTTGCTAGACTTGACTAGATTAAGTACATACCACAGTTCCTATTTTTGTCTTGAAATAGCAATGTGCCAATGTATGTATGTTTGTTTGAAGACGTTGGGGCTAGTGACATTTCTGGACTAACGAGATTTTAATCTCTTATAAAATGAGCACTATGTGATGCTGTGTATAACATCCTAACTAAAGCCACCTTGTTACTACTACAGGCGGTCGTCTCACCACCACCAGGCAAACGTTTGGCTCCTATGGTGGTTTTATTAATTTAATAAAAAAAAACAATTTTTACTTTACGTATCGTGATATAACCAAGTTATTAAGTTCATAATTACATATTGTTTTTTATAACGCTACCCGCGATAATCTTTAAGTAATTTATTCTATCCGTTATTTGTCGGTTAAATTATAAATTAACGCGCTGTAAACACGCTAACCGCCGTTAGCTTAAAGCTTTAACTAGTTCACAATACTTAAGTTAATACATCGTATATTAATTTGAAGCGCTTCTATTTCTTCACGTATGACTCTTGTAATGCGACAAACGATAGACTCGTGTAAATTTGTATAAAATTAAGTTTATATACTATTTACATATTAAATTAAAATTCGGTTAAAGGATAGTTGATTTGTGTATATAAACCAACTAAAATGTTTCCATGTTAAATAAATAATACAGTTTAATATAGCACTGTGGAAGCGTTATAATCAGCTGAACTCGAAGTGGTACTTGATAAGGACACGCTGTATGACACAAATACATTATAACGACACATGCATCATATAGTTTATTGGATAATGATAATGTATAAAAACTTACAGGTTTATGTTGTTCAGTAAAATCTTTGACAATTTTATAACCAGTTTTCAGCACAACGTTTATCCTATCCATATCGAAAAGCACTGTTTTAGAGTCTTGTTAAATGTTATCATAATATAGTTTTTGAACAATGTGTTATTTTTAAATTGTTCGTATTAATGGAGAATTTTAAATCACTGTACATGTTGCGCGACGTCAAAAACGTGTAAGAATAAGGAACTGATGGGATGGGAAGGGGCCGCGGGTCTACGTTGGGTCGGCAAAAAAAAGTTGTTGCCTCCACTTTGTTGAGGTCTGTCTGCCCGCTTAATGCTCTACTTCGGACAGTAAAATAAGTAGTCTCAAATTTATCATAATTCTTATTAATACTCATAAATATTAAAACGATGAAATTATCAATATACATAATTAATATACAGCGAGATATGCTTAATGATTTGTATTTATATGTGGTTGAAAGTAAGACAGACATATTTTATTAATTTTCTTTGGAAGACGGATTGTTTTATTTGTATGATAATGAGGTCCTGTATAATCTATCTCGGTCTCTCGGTCTTGAGCTTCGCGCTTTGTCTTGCTACAAGTCTTCCCTATTTTCTTCACTTATGCGATGATTGTTCCACACAATAATTTTATTTGTAGTTCTTAATTATTCAATATCTTTAATATTTATACGCTTTACATTCGCATTAAAATTATTAATCAATACAATGTCTACTGGTGGTAGGTCTCTTTTGACTGAGACCGTATCAGTATCAAAGCAGGTTCTACTTTTGTCGTCATACAATAGTTGTAGTTTAAAGACGTTGTAGCTAATGAAGTTATTAGATTAATAAGTTTTAACATTCTATGTCTCACGGCTGGTGACTGGTGGTAAGTACCACTGCAGCTCCTATCACTGCCGTCAAAAAGTAGTGTGTAAATAATTGCGTATACCATTCTCACATTTCTCATCCTCATTGTGTTATATTTTACAACATATCTTTAAAAAAATTTTAAAAGTTCGTTAAATGTAATTTATGCCAAAGAGATTACTACGAGTATTAACAATTTTTTCAATGACGAAACTGCTTAGCATGGAGATGAATTGCTCCTTTAGATAAATAAGTGATTGATTAATAAAAAACCTTTGTTTTAGACAGTAAGATTTAATTTTAAAAAGCCGGACTGAGTTTTTTGAGGCTTCTTCCTAGTCGCGTTGACTTTTGAAATCTTCAGTAGAATCTCTACCGACTGATGACTCTAAATAATCATTGAATGATTTAAATGATAATAAAGATTATTTTATTTTATTTTTCACAGGTGTCATATTGTTATGAGCAGGCGTATCACTTATCATCACGTGAACGTCTCTTTCGTCTCTTCGTCAATAAGAAGTAAAAATCATTAATAAATTTTAATTTGTGCAAGTAGAGCAACATTTTATATTATACATCGTTGATAAAGGACGAGGGGTATCATTGTGTGCGTAGTTGCTACAAGGGTGTTGTGTGACGTAGTGTGCGTTGTGTTTAGCTGTTTGCGTTAGTGGTAGTAGAGCACACCTGCCAAGAGATCTTTAGTTTAAAAAGACTCCCGTTGGCGTTATATTCAATGGGTATTGATCACTACGGCCGTCCAAAGCGAAGGCTATTCTCGGCATCTTTTGTGTGTTTTCTTCGAAACATCTGTGAGATCCTTTGTTTGCAGGAGCAGGCAGGAGGTTGAAGCACGTGCTACGTGACCACAGTTGAAATCTCTAGCTACTTTATAAACAGACAACATTTAATAAACTACATAACTATTAATAATTTATTTATAACGGCTCTATTTAAATATGTATGTAGTTTCACCGAAATGCGGTTTCCGTGTAAGTGATGTGCGATGCACCACAAATTTGGTTCATAAACATTAATCCGTTTAAAGGTGATTAAAAATTCAAATCAACAGAACTTTTAGAATATAAATAGTATTAATGTATAATTAATACGCCTTTAATCTACGTTATAATTGTTAATTTCCATATTGAATATCAACAGATGTACTATAACTATAAAATTACAGACTTGGTGACCTTTTAGTAAAGACCTTACGGCTTTCCTTAAACGCAACGCAGCTGCCACTCCCTAGTTATTGGATGTGTAAACGATGATGATAACTTATCGTCATATAAACACTTGCTTATTTAGTTAATCAAAAATACTTTGCTTTAACCATTTAAAAATTAAATTTACGGAAGGTATAATATCGTATAATGCTGTAAGAAATTTCTTCGTTGTTGTAAAACGATATTATTAGTAGCATCGTACCTCGCTTTAGTATGCGGTGTTGTGTTTTGTATATGACTTCATAAGTACATATGTATGTAGTACAGTCATATTGCAACAAAGAGCATTGTACATGATGTAATTGAATCGAAAACTCGCCGTGCGGTTATTGAGGTCGTATTGTCAAGTGCGCTGATGAGGGTCAAAGGGATTATTATTGCAGACCTTATTTAATGTTAGCCTTGACTATATCTTTTTCTAATGGTTTTCAACAAAAACTAAACAATTACTAAAGTGACACATGTTTAAATGCACTGAAGAACCGATGGGACTCGTACATGCCAGAACATTGGATTCGGCTTCATGCTAATTAGTGTGAAAAGTAGAAGCATCTTATTATTTGCATATATATTTGTGTATTTTTATGCCTAAGTTGGCTATATCATGTTTTATTTATTGTTTTATAGTATTTGTTTTTTTGAACATTGTATGGGCCTTACAAGGCTTGGACTAAATGGTTTATTATTATTATTATTTAATAGATATAATTTTATCTCTGCTAAGAAACTACTAAATCTAAACATTTCTTAAAAAAAATATTGACTAATTAGTTTTTGTCGTGTTGAACAGTAATTCTGGTAGCATACAATAAAAACTTTAGCATAAGCTATACATTTATATGTACTAATTCAAAAACTCAGTCGTGAGTCGTTTCTAATCTTAAATAATCCTTATACGGAAAATGGCTTCCCCTGATAAGTAAATGAGCTTAATCCAATAATTCTCTGATCGTATAACCCTTAAGTCGTATTTATTGACATTTGACATCGTTCCTCTGTTTCTTAAATCCTTTGATACTTTTACATGTAGTTTATACCTACTTTGAACTGACATAAAATCACATAAAAAGGCACTATACGTCTCGAAGAGGTTCGATATTCATTGAGCTTGGGCGTCCATTGAAGAAAAACTGTCATGTTCCAAAAACAATAGCTTTTGTGGATATTTGCCATCCGCCAACCCGCACTTTCCCAAAGAGTTGGATAAAAGGCCACAACTCCTCATTGTGAGAGAAGACTTTGTGTTCCAGTAGTGAGAATAGTTAAAATGTTTATTTATTTATGTTGACAATAGGAATTTGTTTAGAAAAGAAACCTACCATCAATACTTTTTCAGTAATAGGTTTCGCTAAAATTAACTCTAATATATTTATATTGTGTATGTATTTAATAATGATGTTCTCGACAATCATCGTGCATTTTTAAGTATCCAGACAGACTGCTGGTTTGTTCTTTGTTTTCCGCACACGTTGTTTATTAACGAGGGTTAAATTGGAAAGGGTTGGGAGTACAGCAATCCAAGTACCGTCACGTGCATCGTGTATGTGCAGTATTATATTCTCTTTGGAGTAAACTATATATTTCTTTATTCAACTAAGCGACCTGACGAGCAGGACGTTTACTTTATGATAAGTGAAACGCTTGCTCATAACAATGTGGCACTAATTAGGATGGTTTACACTGCACCGGACTGAGCTCGTCGCCTTGAGACATGAAAATCGTAGTAGGCCTTAACGACCACAGGCTTAAAACAAATACTTAGTGAAGTTAAATATCTCTAGTATTTATGTTCTTAGACAAAACTTAAATTCAATAAAAGTGTAACAGATTTGATATTAGATATATCTTTGTACAACAAACCGGGCATATAAAAATAAATGCTTTTAAAAAAATTCTCCATTTTACCTTTCTATTACCTAAGCGTTATTATAATAAAAAAAAACGAAATGCAGACGGAAATCTTTAGCAGAAACAGGATATGCCTCTACCTGTCTCGTCAACAGAGCCGAAAGGCGGTTTTTGTCTGAACAAAAAAGTGAAAGTAAACAGCTGCACTAGAAAAATGGTCAGACCCGGTGATTTATATGTACGTATTGATTAATAAACAAACTGTTTTATTTTACTATTATTATGAGTTTATACTATACGTTTAAACATACTATTATCATTAAGTATACTGAACCCTCAAAAACATAAAAATTTTTTTAGTTATATTTCTGAATCATTGACTTTTTGGGCAGAGTGCAATATATCTTAAATGAAATGAGCTGTACATTTATCCCTTTAAATCTTAGTACATCTATTACCAATCGTCTTGTATATTTTACTGACACGACACATTAATTTAGACGCAGTAATATTTATCGAATAAATACGAGATTAGTATATACTCATTTGTGAATTTACATTAATTTAGTTTAGTCTTTTTCCAAATGCTTGTGCATCTTGATTTACTTTGGAATATACTGAAATTGAGATGAGCATACATTTATACCTTTAAAGTTATTACAATCATATTGTATGCCTTAAAAATATTAAAAAGAACTATAAATATTATTATTCATAATCTGATTATATAGAGGATATTAACCAAGTCAAAATTGCTAACATCGGGAATACGTAAATTTATACAAGCTGTTCATGCTAATGTATTAGTACGTAAGTGTTTTCTAAAAAGCTTCTACGGGTAACCATGTAACATAGAGATTTCAGGTTCGGGAGTTTGGATAGTGACAGTAATTTTGCCACTATCTATTTCTTGAGTTAGTCCTTTGTAGATAAGAAAATGTTACGTTATGTATAGATAGATATCCTCGATAGCACAAAAGCGGGTTCCTCTTCAATGGTTGTTTAGCCGTCTCATAAACTGGTTGCAGTGTGACATAGCTTGTGAAAATGATTTATTACAGTGATATTACGTGAAAGTGTTCTTCACTGATGACGCTGATATATTATCTACCTAAAAAAATATATTAAAAATATTGACTTGTAAGAAACTAATTACTATCGTTGAAATTATCACTGGCAGATTTGAATAAACGTTTAGCAAGGTGTAATGTATTTATGTAGTCTATCAGCTATCTAGTACTTATAACACAAGCAAGAATACTAGGCTTGCTTTGGGACTAGGTAGTGCTGTGTGAATTGTTCAAAGATATACTATTACGATGATGATGCTTAGCAAGAAATAAAGATTTCTTAAGCTTCTGATGAAGTGTAAAGAGACAACAATGGAACAGAAGTAAAAACAGGATTAACAGTTGCGTAACTCTACTTCAGAAGCGGGACGAGCTCCCGTTACGGAGTCCGTTAGTGGCACATATTATATGGAACTTATCTCCGTAATGCTGTAATGTTACGGGAATTTGTTCACATCTGTACTCTTTAACATTTGTTAAATTTCCATTTCAAATGCAAGTTCGCAAAAAATTGCCTTTATTAATGTATAGCAAGATCTAAAGAGTTCAGACAGTACAGAAGAAAAAATATTCGAAAGCTAGCTTACTCGTTTGTTATGTGTTTGAGAATATTATAGTCAATGGTAACGAAAATTTATTTACTGGTACATATATGTATATATGTATACAGGCAGGATGATTGGTTATAAGTGATCCAATCTTGAAAGAAGTGAATGTATAATTCTTTAGCTATCAATTAATGTATGGAAAATCCTATCCAAAAAATCAATGGTTCTAGAGATCGTAATTTTTGTATTTAATCCTACAATAATAAAACTAATTTTAATAAATTATTTGATACGACAAAAGGTAAAGAATTTGATATTACGTGGTTAAGGCATATATCAAATAACAGCAAATGTGCTATACAACCTTTAAAAGCTGTTACACCTGTTAGCAATCACCTTGTAAACGTTGAATAAATAAATATGAGAACATTGTTATATACATACATAGACAACAAAACTTCTTTCTCGCAATAGAGCAAAATGCTGATTATAAAATCGACATACTTTATACTGTGTATAATTTTTACAAAGGTAACTACTTATTATTCCACTTATGGAGATAATAATATGTAATACAATGTTGAAGGAAAAATGTGTAGTTCAATGTAAGTAGTGGAATACTAACAAGTTTTATTGCTGATGTATTTTTTTAACGAAAGGTCATTTGTATTATAAATTAACTTAAAATATTTTCGATTACTAAGTAAAAATTTAAAACAGCAATATCATTAGGTAATAGTCAAAGACATTTGAATGAGAAATGTTCGAGATTTAGATAACAGTTAACACGCACATACACTCGTAAATCAACTGTAACCGGAAAAGAAAAATTCGGAAGGAGAAAAGGCGAGTTTCTCATATGCTATCGAAATTTACATGTAGAATATTTAAAGAAACGTTTATAAAGTTAAAATCTTTTCTTTAGGACCATCGTAGAATGAAGAATACGATACTTTTGGTAATAAAATGATACTTTTCTGAAAATAACTAACAGGAAAAGGATTTTTGTACTACAATGTTTAAATTTCATATATATAATAATAGAGTTTATAATACTTTTATGTCAAAATATACTATTCATAGATATTGAATCTCTACATTAACCAATATAAGAAAATTAGCGATGAATTCCAACAATTTATTACGAAAATATATACTAAGTGATATTTATATATTTCTAAACGTTCTAGTAACTATTTCATAACGTTCAATTGTAACAATTTCCAATAAAAAATTATGTCAAATAGCATTTATATAATGAAGCAACTAATACGTTATATAAAAATTAAATATAACTGAGTAAATGAAAGTTAAATAAGTGCGTTTAGTTATTATAAAACAAGTATGTTATGATATAATTCGTAAATATTGGATAACGTTAAAAATAATTATTTAAGTTAAATAATTTGGCGTTTACGTGTACCGTCTGTTTTGTTTGCGTAACGTAACGATATGTATCTGTGTCAAAGGGCGAGATTTCTCAATGTTTGTTTATTCCGGAATCAACGGGAAAGTGGGTCGATTTACGAATAACCTATTGGGTATATAAGATCAGGAAGTGTTATGGCACTGTTCTTATAGATTAATATCTAAATCTCAATAGTATGAGAAAATACAACAATGGACGTTATAAAATTATGTCACTATGTACTGATCATCTAATGAGTAAAAGTATTTTAACAGGGTTTATGATATGATATACTCGACGTATATTGGTATAACGAAAGAGGAAAGATTATTAAGTGTATAAATCATTACACATATTTATACTTGTACTAGATTCATCTCCTCCATCTCTTATCTTCTATCTCCATTTTAACATACATGTATAATTTCGCTTCAGACATGACTCGGAGTCTTACTTCTAGGAACCTCTGATCCGAACCTTCTGGTGACCAACGCGACCTAATACGAACCTAACTAAGAAATACTGCCTTAACCGAAGACCAGAATGTGAATAAAAAAAAAGTCGATTTAATTTATATATTAATCGAAAATTTCATTCATGTACCAATACATCTTTGGATCATAAAGAAGTTACAAAGATGAGATACATGAACTATACTTTCTCCAACAAGCGATTTAAAATATAAATGTAATGATACAACAATATAATATAAATAATACGATTTATTTAGATCGTATTTCTATCAACTAGTCTATCTTTCATACTGTGCATGTTTTTAAGTTTTTGTTATGAGTCAGTTAATTTGTTAGTTATTATTATACTAACGAAATTGTGTTTGTTTATACCTTCTAAGTGCGGAAGAAACTAAAAATATGTAATTACTTCCTCAGTATCATAATTTAAGGTTATCGACCTTTAAACGTTTTGGATGATTGGTGTTTTAAACTATTATTTAATTTTAAACGTTAATATCCCTTTAATTAAAACAACTTACTTTATTTTTCCAGGACAGCTCCTCTAGGACTTGTGCCCAGTTCATGTGATAACTTGGCGTCCTCTTTATAAGTATCGGTTTTGTGCACATATCGTCTTCATCTTTCGACGTTTCTTCTTGTGAATATTGTTTTCTTAACACCACTGTACGTTCACTGTCTGTTGTTACCGAAAAAAGCGACGTCATTTTTACACTTTTTATTTTATTATTTCGATTCATTATCAAATAGTTCAGTGAACTTTACTAATAGAACGTTTGAATTCCATCACTGTACCTTTAGCACTGTCGTTTACTTTATTTGTTTACGATAAGTTTCTTTGTGGACTAAATAATTAAAGTTTAATACAAACATACTATTACAACATTGTGTTCGTTTATTAAACTGTTATTGAGTGAGCAGGTCAAAGTATATTTTCCGGCAACATAACAATGATAAAGCAACGAATTAACACACCTCGCAAGAATCTGTTGATGACGCAGTTTGTATATGTGAGAAATAGCATTAAATTTGCATGTATTTAGTACTTAATGTATCTTAATGAGCACTAATTTCGGTTAACGTTGAAGTTTTAGATAGAATCATTAATAAATATGAGATATGTAGCTAATGCTATTTAAGGATAAGTTTGTAGGATATCGTCAAATGATACAAGGGCCAACTTTTTGTCAACAAATGAATCATGAATATATATATGAAATAATGAACCAAGATATATATACATATGAATTTACTTAAAATGCATAAATTATTAGTCTGCATTTATTTGTCGTGATAACTGCACAATAATCTCACATATTTAGCACAAACGATAACGTTTTTAACAAAATAGACCATCCGGTAGACTGATAGAACAACTGCGGGGTTTTGGCGCAGTATTTTAAACAACGTAATAATGTACATTCTGCTTTGTAGCATATAATGTAATATTTCTTTCTGTAGAACTCATCGATAATTAATATGTTAAAAAACTCTTATCCGTCGTTTCTGAGATATACGATTTCAAATAAATTATATTACAGTATTGCTATAAATTAAACAATGTAAGGTAGCGGGGAGCCGTTGGATGCAGACCGCCAGGAGTCGGTCGCGGTGGAAATCTTTGGGGGAGGCCTATGTT
>DWHU01000786.1:0-15777 GCA_018247975.1 Parides photinus | reverse complement strand
AATGTGGTTTATAAACTGCCTCAGCTATGTAAGTGAGATTAGTTCTCTGATGAACAAAGTTTCCCTGGTGGATAAGAGAGGACAAGAGAATCCACCAGGGAAACTTTAAAAAATACATGACTTGTATGAAATCGAACCGGAGGACCCGTCAATTACGATGCTAAGTCACTTTGCTATGGATGCAGAAAATTAAACCATGTTTATTTTCCAGATAGTGGAGAATCATTACGATATAACACTAGTACTTGAAGATGACATACACTTTGTGCCTAACTTTCGTCAGCGATTACTTTCTTTGATGGAAGATATGAAAAAAATCGATTGGGATTTAATGTGAGTAAATTTTTAGAAAAATTCTAGTACATATGTTACTTAATTATTTATTAAGCTATAGATAGGTCTTTGAAAATAAAATTTGTCGGGCCTTTTATTTTACAGGTACATTGGTCGAAAGATATTGCTAGATGGTCAAGAAGAATACATTACACCACAAATAACTAAACCTTTGTACTCCTATTGGACTCTAGGATATATGATAAGTGAACGCGGTGCACAGAAGTTACTAGACGCAGATCCTTTGGATAAATTGCTACCAGTTGACGAGTTCCTTCCTATTATGTTTGACCAGCACACAAAGTAAGAGAAAATATTTATATAAATAATACATGCCATTGTATCAATTCACTTTATGTTAGATGTTATTAGTGGCTATAGGATACTTAACTATCTCCTTAAACTTAGTCACTAACAACCCAATGCAAATACTGGATTATAATAATTATAAAAAAATCAAAACAAACTACTTAATGTTCCCATTGCAGGGACTTGGGGCCTTCTCTCATAATGAGAGAGTTGTAGCCTTAATCCACCACGCTGGACAAGTGCCGGTTGGCGGGTAAAACCGGTGATATTTAATTTTTTAAAAAGCATATAACTCATAAAAAGACATTGTTGCGTGCCAGGCTTGAACCCGCGAGCCCCGAATCGGGCCGAATTACCGTCTTGTCTCTTATGCAGTACACACTTGATGCAGTATTTATAATCCTAACTTCACATTGTTATGGATGGGTGTTTTACCAGCCATCAGATAATTGAAGACATTTATTAAATTTTTTTTTTCAGTGACACATGGAAATCGTTTTTCCCAAACCGTAACCTAAATGCATTTTCTGCGTCGCCGTTGCTGGTACATCCAACCCATTACACAGGACAGGAGGGATATATTAGTGACACGGAGGATTCTACAGTTTTAGATGTTAAGGAATTAGATAATGGGAGAACTGAACTCTAGGTTGATTTAACCTTTCGTATGCCGTAGCCCAGATCTGTCCAGAGTGCCCGGGTGCCTTAGAACATATCTGTCCATAAACGACACCGGCTATTTTATGTCGAAAATGTATTACAATACATGTCAAACTACTACTTGCATTATAATCTGGACATACTTCAGACCATAAGCAATAAATTTCCATTAAAAAAATCTCTATTCTATTTATCTGACTTTTACAAATAAGCGCTAGTTTACCCCTTCTTGAATAATTATATGCAAATATTGAAGAAAATGTGTACCCCTTCGAACCGCTTACTATTGACGTAAAATTGTTGCACCGAGGGGCCTGCGCCTGGCAAGCTTTTGCGCACGAAAGGTTAATAAACACTGATTAATACTTTCCCTAAATGTACTAAATCTAGTTCATGTATTGCCATATTTATGAATGTTTATAAATTATCTAGTGTGACATATCATCTCAGTTAGTAATAACAAAACAAATATCATTTTAATGTTTTGTATTGAATGATGATATGAAGAAGTTGTTGCCATAATATCCTCCTTTTTACGTAGAACATAGTTATAACTGTATTAAAAATATTCAAATTATTACAAACAAGTGCTTATACTAAACAATATAATAATCAATAATGTAAGATCAAATAATAATTTTTTTCTTTATTAGACTAGTAATTTTAATATTTACACTGTTAGCTATAATAAGATCTGAATGTGCAATTTCTCTAATATTAAGTATAGTATGATTATTTTTTATATCCTTGTTATAACTTTTTTGCCATAATATTTTGTTCCTTTTTTTTTTTAATAAAGGACCTGTAATGGAAATTGTAGTTTTTATGGTCAAGAAGAACCCAATAAATCTTTACCCCCGGGGTGTCACAAATTCTTATTAAGTTTTATACTGTGGTGAGGAGAATGGAACGATTCGAGAACAGCTTTTTTCTCTATTATCTTTGCCATTCGTGACAAGTACAGTAACTATTTCTGGTAGGCATCTGTTGCCGGAGACCGTCTACGTAGGTATCATTGCAGCCCCTATGTCTGCAGCTAAACAGTAGTGTGCAAACATTAATGTGTTCCGGTTTAAAGGGCCTTGTACCCAGCAAAATTTCTGGGGTAATGAGACAACATCTTCGTTTCAAAGCGACGTGCACAATATAATGATGCTGTGTATACCATCCTAACTAGAGACCCATTGTTATCGGGGGGCGTATTATGAACCATCACGTGAACGTTTCGCACGCCTCCTGGCTTCATAAAAAAATATTACATTTAATGGTAAGAAATGTAAAGGAATAATTAAAGTTTTAAAAGTACAAAGATTGTATAATTGCCATTTAATTGGGTAAATAACATGCTTCGAAAATTTGTCTTTTACATATTAAATTAATTTTATAAAGATGTAGAAACCAAAAATGTTTTTTTGCGCATTTATGAAATTAATTTTAATTGTACTTAAAGTTTCGAGTCAGCGAGCATTTGGTAAAGGAACTCTATGACGGTCCTCGTAGGGCGACCTGTCATACCTCGTCCTAAATAAGGGAAATCTTGCCCCTTGCTGTATGCTATGTTATAGGTATCTAGATGAATCCATTTACTGTCGCAAACAAACTGCTTTAGGAATGCTGCGCAATTCGGCGAATCGCCATATTTATGTCGTGCTGTATTCGCAACGTCCGCGGAGTTAGTGTCGTTTATACGATCCTCGTAAAATTTCCAAAGTGGCATTCTCCAGATTCTGTCTCCAGTTTGACCACTGGCCGATTCTAAATAGCAGAACAATTCTTCTGAATTGGTGTAGCAACCACATGCAGCACCGCCCAGTGTGTGTAATAATTCTTTAGACATCGTTCCGATATCAACAATAAATTTTGGCCAGTAATTCCTTGCGTAAACTAAGCAATCTGCAACGAGCAGCCTTCCTTCGCGGGAGGGTAATCTAATTAGAATAGATTTTCCATTAGCACTGTTCACTAAATCTCCAAACTTTGGACTTTTTCCATTAGGCATTAGCTCGCATAGTGGCAAAATTCCTCGAATATTAATAGGGAGCTTAAGTAAGGACGCCGCTCTTGTTATGGCGAGAACGCATGCCGCGCCTGCCATATCACCTTTCATAAATTTTAAATCCTTAGGTGCTTTCAAATCTATACTGCCACTATCAAATGTCACACCTTTACCGATCAAGACGATCGGTCGCGTAAGTTCATTACCACCATAGTAACTTATTTCAACGTAAAGAGGAGGTTGTATTGAAGATCTTCCAATCGCTACAAATCCACCCATCTCATGATTCGCTGCCCATCCCTTGGTCTTTACCTCTACATTTATATCTAACTCACAAAGTAAATCTACAGCAATTTTTGCAAAAGATGTAGGATTTAAATAATTTGCCGGCATTTCTTGCAGAAATCTTGCCAAATTTTGAGATTCTGCTTTAATTTGTCCAATATTCCAACCCCCAATATCACAGTCATCATGTAAAACCACTTTGGTAATTGGCATAATGTTCTGATCAGATATATTTTTAAATTCTTGGAATTGCCAAATAGCCAACCCAGCGCCTTCAGCAGCCGCTTCCGCATTACCGAATGATTCAACATAAATAGTCGCAGGTCTCAAGGCGTGTAGAGCTTTCGTGCCACATCCTGCCGCTATCCGAATCGCTTCTTTGCTTTCATCTAGTTTTTCCAAAGAATTAAAAGAAAAACACTCTGTGCCGAGACCTGCAACAGCAACATACGCGAAACTGGGGTCCAAGTCGTAAAATATTCGACTTTCACCGAGCTTTGGTATAGGTGACAATTTTAATTGTTTCCATAATTTTCCACCGCACTGTGCATCATACTTTTGGGCACTCGCTGTGAGAATTGCTTGCTCGTCCTTTACTTTATCATTATAATAAATTCCCAAGACAAGCCCTTTATCTCGAACAGCACAAGCTTTTGGGTCGTTCAATTGACGTGGAGTTAGTTTCGGGATGCAATCGCTAGGGCGCATTTTAAATTGTGATATAAAACGAACAGGTACATTAAAATTTCTTAAACAAATCATTATGAACTTTGTAAAATAAATCTTGTAAAAAACAGATTTTCGAATAGTAACTTTCAGTTATGACATCATCGCCAACTAGTATAAATACTTTTAATTTTAAAAACGAATACATATTTAAAACCATTTCGGATTGGAATTACTTACAGATAACATAATAGTAGATACAATTTTACATAACATGCATTATCAACATTGCATTACACACACATATGTCTTTTGGGAAGATCAAGAAGTTTTTTTCTTTAGCCACTCAGGAACGTGCGATCTTAACCATACAGGAATATTAAAGAGAAGTGTTTCTTGTAACTGCCGATAAATAATCAAAATAAGGATTGGGATTGCCAGTTTTTCATCCCTAAATAAATAAACCCAAAAGGCTAATAACAATAAACATATATCCACTGTATAGTTAATAGCCGTTCTTACATTTCTTCTAGCTCGTTCTTCCAGCTTCTGATAATCGATTGGTATGATTATTGTAGCTCTTTCAGTTTTCTTCAGGAGCACTTGTGTACTTTGAACTGGTTTAACTTGAGTCTTCGAATTTGATTCCACTTGTTCTTTAACTTTTATGGTCCTCTCTTTGTTTGTTAATCTATTTCCTGTTAAATTAATTTGTGGATTGATTGTTTCACTTTTGTTGAGAGTTCTTTTGGTTTTAGATTTGACAGGGGAAATTTTGGGTCTAGTCATATTTGCAGATGTTTTAGGAGGCTTCTTTTCTGCATCGGTGGTTTGCCCCAGTTTTTTGGTGTCATTTACTTTTGCATCTTCTTTATCAACCAACAATTGTTTCTCTGCTACGATCTTTAAGTCATCAGTATTGAGATATAAAGGTGTGGTAGACTTTTTATGACTACCGTATTCTTTCACAATATTTCCGTAATAATCTATAACCGTTTTCCTTTCTTCGTTAATTTTGTCTTGTTCTTTTTCTATATTTTCTTCACGTTTACTTTCATTTGTTATCAATTTTTCTTCAGGCATTTTTCCAGAATGTTTTTTATTAAGAATTTTAGGAAAGTTGAATGGTTTCTGCACAGGCATTTTTGAAATTCTTTTTAATAAATTAATTTTTTCGTCCTTTTTGTTATTTGCTACATTGTTGGGTTTGCTATCGCTTTTGTAATTTTTTAAACTGTTTAAATTGTCTTTTTCCCTTCTTTTCAGTATAGGTTTTGGTATAAAACTAGGGTCAGGAAGAGGTGCTAATTTAGGTTTATCAACATCGTCATCTTGTAATTCTGTTTCGGTGTTTTCCTGCTCTTCTTCCAATGGTTCTTTTCCAGGAGAAGAGCGAAAAATTTTGTTTCTTGGATTATAAGTTTCTTCTTCTGACGTATATTGTGTTCTATCTACATCGTTTGCTAGACTATCTTCATCTGAATAATCCTCATCTGTTGACACTGTACTCGCTGTGTAATCTTCATCGAAAGACATTTGTTGCCATTTGTTCACTGATATTTCCGAATCCTGAGATGCTTGATGCGTGGTGTATTTGTATTGGTTGTTTTCTATAGAATCAGTTTTGAAAAAGATTTCTGGTGTCCTTGGGGTTGCCATTAGCGGGCGAATAGGAGATTTAGACCTATAGTTTGGTTCAATATTATCAAAGCGATTTGTATTTGTTTTAATCGGAACGTCTTCCTGGTTTACGATTTCGGCTTTATGAGATACTTGATGTTTTGTTTGTTCTTCTTTCATTGCAACGGCTTTGTAGAAGCGTGCCATTGCGCGTTCATGCAACAGTTCAGTTGAGCTAACTGCATTTCGTAGTGCCTTGAATGGCAGGATGCATCGTGTACTTATATCTGGTGCCGAAAGTGAAAGTGGTGGAGGTGATAAAGCATCTTCTAAATCCAATTGGAACGATTTTCGTTTTTCTGTAAAAGAACAAATTTCATAACTAACAGTCCCGTCATTGTTTTTTCGATCTGAGACAAAATTATACGCTTTGCAGTGTTATAAAAAATAATAACTATACTGGTTCGCGCAGCATAAATATGAATCATATTCGCATAGAAAAACGTACAGCAACCAATAGTTCTAGACGATTTATAGCCTAGATATGATATTTAGTTTACATTATTTTAATAAAATAATCAGTAAATGTATTTTAACATAGCGACGAATTGTCATGTTTAAATTATTTGATGACGATATTATTAAAAGTTGAATGCGAAACTTAAAATATTTGTAGTTATATAAAAAACTATTATAGTCCAAAATCGCAATAGTCAAGCATGTGGAAAAAATTAATAATAATAATTCGCAAAGAAACGTGTCCGTCGGACATATCAGTAAAAACAATGGTTATTGTCTGGATATTAATAAAGTATATTTAATTTTCTACGCTTTTAATTTTATTTAAGGATTCTGCCGTAGAATAACTAAAAAGTTAGTAAAAAAAGTTTTGAATAATTCATACTAACACATATTTCATAAGAAAGGTAAAGAGTGGTGGCAAGATTAATACTAAAGAAGGGTTTTTTTTATTTAAATAAATATTAAGTATTCAGTCCTTTTCATTTCTCTAGTGGAAATATGAAGTACATGATTGGCAAGATTTTTTTAAAAACAATTGATGTATAGATTGTTAGGTTAGATTCACTGACACAGTAATCGCTAAAGAAATAATTAGGTCATAAAAATATGAATTCTTACCAGCTTTGTCAGCTGATTTACGTCTTTCATGGTACAATACGAGCATGAATTCGTTATCAGAGTCTTTTACAGGTATATCACTAATTGTTTGTTTCTGGATGGATGTCTCCGTTGCTGTCGACGACAAGGTACGCGTCCGCTTGCGACGTGGCACAGGTGATACAGGTGCTAATTCACCCTCCTCCCGTGTTAATGCCTGATTGATAATGCGTGATTCTACTGCGAGGAACTCCATATCTACCGCACGGCCAGGAATGCGGATCGGTGATGATTCCACACTCGGTAAACTCATGCCATAGGGGCTTTCTGCCTTCACGCGAAATCGATATTCGCTACCTTCTATAAGATCAAAAAGAGTGACGTTTGTTTTTCGACTCGTTGTTGCCTTCAGCCATACGTTCCACCCGCTGCGGTAATACTCCACGACATAGTTTCCTATTCGACACCCGCCATCGTCTTCGGGAGCTTCCCAGTCGAGTGTTACTGACTTATCGACTTGACGAGTTACCACTACTTGTCGAGGGGGATCTGGCGGTGCGGTTATTGTGACGAGGAAAGCGGCAGTGTCCTCGCCTATATTGTTTCGGGCGTGTATTTGATATTCACCTCTGTCACTTCGTCGCGCAGAATGTATTTTGAGCATGGAAAATTTTGGTGTCGTCGTTATTTCCACACGGTCGTCAGAGATTATAGACTGACCATCATGTCGCCACTCGATAACAGGTGTGGGTTTACCAACAATTGTTGTTTTAAGGAACACGGTTTCATTGATTTCATATAAGAGGCCATCTTCGTATTGACGGGGATAGCGTAATTTCGGTGCCGCTTCTAGCACAAGACGAGCCTTTGATATGGCATGCCCTATGCGATTTGTTGCTGTGCATTTTATTTCACCCTCATCGCTGGTTAAAGTTTGGTGAAAGACGAGGACACTCGATGATTCGGTCGATGTTATGGCGGTTCTTCTACTGCTAAAAATTTCGTAATCGTCTTTAAACCAAGCAATAGTCGGAGTTGGTATACCAGTGAAAACAACACGGAACTCTGTCTTTTCATTTTCTAAGACTACCACGTCTTCTAAGTGCTGATGGAATACTGGTGCCTCCTGGAGGCCGCGCTCTGATGATACAGTTAGTATATCAGAGACTTCGCTATAGTCTGAACGGCCAACTATATTCAATGCTGCAATACGGAATTGGTAGCGGTGTGGTGGACCAAGCCCTGTAAGGACTAGTTCAGGTCTAGATACTATAGGTGGAGCTGTTTGTATCCAATCCGTTGATCCTAACCTGTTGCATTCCACCTGGTATCCTTGTAAAGGCGCGCCACCGTCGTGCGAAGGAGGCGCCCATCGCAGAGTTATTGCGTTCGGCTCATCGTCAGATATAATCGGCGTTATTTGTGGTTTGCCGGGCGCCGCCGGTCGCCCTGTAATATCAAAATGGTAGAGTTTAATTTGATTTCATGATAGATTTACACAGATAGATATTAGTGTTTCCGTTCATTAGCAACCGTATTACCTGTTCGACGCGATTTGGCATATTACAACATACAAAATTAGACGCGTGATCGTTGTTACATGAACACCGGACGTCTCGCTATTTGTTTTGTTGTGCCACGCTAAAGGAATCTCAGCGGGCGATGTTTTTATAAATAGCTGTAGATGATAGGGCCGCATCCGGCGATCAACTGAGGCGGGTGTTGTTGTGTCCGGTGAAGTGGGTGGTTTATATTTACCTGCGGATTTCCAGTGCACGTTCTTTCTAGGTTTGTGGGAGGCATGCGAGGCGGAGTGCTGGTTGCCCATGGCGGCGGCGGCGCACGCCGACACACTGAGCCAACGCAGCTCGCCCCCGCGCCGCCACGCCTCGCCCCGCACGGCCCCCTGCTCTGGGAATAACTCCGCTCAGCCGCTCCGATGTAATCTCAATCGTCTGCTTGGACCGCATTACTTTACTTAACAATTACGTTTACGACACAGAACTTCTATATCTTTACAAAATTAATTTCATTACACGACTAAATCATGTATTAATGAAGAATAAAATATAGCATAAAATGGTACGAGCAAGAAAATTAAGGTATTGTTATGAATTAAAAAAGGGGCTATAGACTCACCTCATAATTGTCATAATAATGAGTCCTGGAATCAATAATTAATTGATAACACCGCCATCTAGTAGTGACATCAAACACTGACGCGATCGGTCACTACAGTTGTGTGAGAGGGAGTGTTCTATGACACGTGAATACCGGTAAAGTCAATAGATGGCTTACATCGACAGACTTTAACTAAATATTTTTATGACAGTGGTTTAGTTTCCTTTTATATGTTGTAATTACCATTTCAGGATCCGAAAATATTAATTGCTATTTACCTAGATCACTTGAACACAGACTATGTACTGTGATAAACTAAAGAGTGTGCCTAGGGGAGATATGCTAGTGGGTACTTTATTGTACTGACATAATAATTTATGTTACTGTATAATTTTGTGTTTATTTTATAATTGTAGACGCGCCCATTAGTTGACTAGTATAGAGGAACAAAGTTCGCCGGGCCCCACTAAAATATTAAGTTTTTAGATGATTTTTTTTCCAGGAGTTTACATTTTTAGTTTAATTTTATTTTTATACTGGTTTCCCCAAGACAAGGTCCGCTTATTTTGGGAAGTAATGTATTGGATATTACATAAACGAACTTTCTTGTTAATAAAATATTTAACTTTCACAAATATTCAGATAACCATCTACGACTTAGTACATCCTTTTATTTTTCAATCGAGCGACTATCTGGTCGAACATTTGTAAATATTGTACAGCGTAGTAATAAAATACGTGTGACACATGCAAAATAGTAGGATTTTGGCTTGCGATTTCTGCACATGAACCTAAAAAATTTGGCTGCTTTCTTATATATAAAAATGAATCGCTGAATGTGTTGCTAACCGCTAATCTCGCGAACCGCTGAACCGATTTCGCTAATTCTTTTTTTATATTTTTACACAAAAAATATTGTTATAAATTAAATAAGTAATAATCCCGTATAGTGCAGATCTGATAAAGTTGCTTACTATTAATTCTAACAATCAATTTAATTTCTTTTTAAATTTTTTAAGTTTCTAGTGAATGTGGTACTGTATCACAATAAAACGAATACAAATTCGTGAAAGTTAATTATATTTTCAATATAACGTTATATTTTTTATTATAACATTTAAATTCATTTGAAATTTTAATCGCTTAAAAGAATTATATTCAAAATTAATTCAACTGTAAAACGTACGGTAATATTGCCTAGATTAAAAAAAGCGAAATCTTTGTCTGTTACGAGGTGCAACTAACTTAGCTGTGTATAACTGTTAATATTCATAAGAAGTGTTAACTTAATACATTATATTCATGCAAAACGTTGATACTTTCACATAGGTACGCATCGTTAACCAACCTCGCATAAAGTACGAATCATTAGTATTTGCGCCAAAATTATTTTAATTTTCGTTAATTAATATTAATTTTAACCCATATGATACGTTTCATGAAAGTTCTTTTTAATATGGCTCATAGAAATTGTAGCTGATTGATAGATAACAGTTGTTAAGTTCAGAGACAATCAGGGCCAACATAAGATGAAAAAATGGGACAACAATAAATAGTGATTAGCGTGCTGTCGCAAACAGTTTTAATTAGTAATCGATGACCAAGTCTTCAATTTTGTCCAAGCAGTAATACTTCACATTAATTTAATTACATGATAGCAATTATATACAGTGTTATAGAAAATTAAAAAAATATATAAAATTACTATCAACTATAGACTACTGTTTTAAAAAATTGGATTTTTCATCTATGAAAAAGGACCGCATAATTATTTTATGTGAGTCATATGTAATGTATGTAATTTGACCAAATCATGAATACGTTATTGTATCGAATATAGCAATTTATGGCAGCTTATTTAACTTTTCACAGTAATATAAATATTCACTGGCAGTACACATGCGATAATGAACAAAGTATATAGTTTGAGTAGAATAATGTGTCGTATTTACACATTGCATTACACTTGCTCTTAACTATTGTTGGACTCTTGAACAAGTCTTGGCATTTTAAACTTTCTCTATTTTGAGGAACATTATTATGCTTTCACTGTAGCGCAACATGTGTCATACATTAATTAATAAAGTGACGCCAATCGCTCTATATAGACTCCCTGATGAATTTTTGTCCAAGTTTTTAAAAATAAGCATTATTGTAATGTAGAACACATTTTTATAAAAACTCATGCGACTGTTTAATTTATAATATTGAACAATAATCATTTTTTTTCGTGTAAATGAAAAACAGTTTTTGTATAATAAACTTTTGTCATCATTCTTGCTGTAGCATAATTCCACGCTCATAAAATGTTTATCAGGTAATGCCTTTATCGAGTCTTTATCAGCTACAACCGACCTTACCGAACGTGGTGCATCTTCGACATCAAAATTGCCGGATCGAAATTTAGCGCACCAGTTCTGGCACTGGCGTAATGTCAACACACCTTCTCCATATACAGCAGTTTTACCCTTTCTGTAGTAAAATAGTAAGATACGACGAAAATATTGCTTGTAGGTCTCCATATTTTAAAGGGCACCAACTACAAACTACTGCGTAGAATTCATTGGATTTATCGACACACAAGCCTTGCTATATGAGCTCTCAAAGCATATAGAAATTATACAGCGTAAGTGTGAAGTTTAGTGCAAAAAAAAAATACAATACAACACATACGAAGTCTTTTAAAGACAAAAAAAAAAAGAGCTCACTATAAAGAGAGATTGTAATTTTTGCGGTTGTTTTCTCAAATATCGAACTTATACAATAACTAGGAAAAATAATAACTTAAAGTGCATTCTATAATCAAATATAATAACACTTTGGAAAAGACAAGAGTGACAATGGACCATGTATTTGGTGAATCATTACTTAAATAAGATGCAAAAGTGTTTATTACTTAAATAAGATGCAAAAGTGTTTATTACTTTTAAATAGACGAATTGATGAGAAGACTGTGATAATCACCCAGTGGTAAGTGATACGTCTTCAAACATTGTGTTCATCGCCATGGGATATAAATTGTTAGGTAAAGTTATTAAACAGACCCCAGTAATATACCCTAACCTATTTAGTAATATTTGTTAACCATAAATAAAATAAAATAAACAGGCCTTTTTGTTTGACATCGAACACAAAACTTTCACGCACTATATAGCGAAAGATTATTTTGTATGACGCCATGGCTGCCATCGAATATGGTGTTATTATTAGCTGTTGACATCAATACCACCAGAGGTGTTATGGAGACATGGTCATCTAGGCTAATACGTAGTTTACGTTCTAAGTTTAATGCATTCTTAATGTAATGAATATCTTTAATAAGAATGTTGAATAATTTAAAGACTAGAAACTTAAAGTTCATGGTCTGAAATGCCTGTACTAATTATCTAATATATAAAATTCTCGTGTCAGTGTTTGTGGTTGTACTGTTCCGAAACGGCTCGACCGATTCTCTACAAAGTATATTTAATAGGCATGACAATCGGATATCCCTTATTTTTCGACAAAAGTTTTTGTTTTTAATTTTTTATGATACAGCATTAAAAATGCATCATCATCATCATCATCATCATCAGCCTGGAAACGTCCACTGCTAAACATAGGCCTCCCCCAAAGATTTCCACATCGATCGACTCCTGGCGGTCTGCAGGTCTGCAAAAAATGCATACGACTCTAAATTTTATCTCTTTGACAATCAACCCTTTTTTTTTAGTTATAAACTTCAATATTGTTTGGCATTATATATACCAAAACGAATTTTCCAAAAAGTATGATTGTTATCTCAGTAGTAAGAACTTTACATGGGAGGTTTTCAGCAAAAAGGATCCAAAAATATTTCGCCTATTTATTTGTACGCCTTGCGTCAGTATGTATAACGGGATATTCAAAAATGTATCTTCTGTGTAGGATGTGTTAGTTCAGCTCAGATTCGACCTATATATCCTTGGAACAGAGCCAGCTACAACGCAAATACACTGGGGGCACCGCTCCAAGGTGACATTGTACAACCCACGTTGGCGGTTGCATTGCATCCCCTACCGTTACAGCAACCGCTTTCGATACGATGCTTCCTTAATTTTTCTTGCCTTAACAACAAAGCAGTGTTCTTATATTGGCAGATCTTTCTTAGCAGAGACTGCCTGAGCAAATATCATCGTAGCGTTCCTCTTTGTCACTAAACACTAATGGCCAAACATGTGTCTCTTTGTTGACGTCCAATTAAAATAATAATTAACAACTTTGAAAAATAAGGTTTTTTTTACTGATTCATCACTCTGGCTATTTTATACGGTAGAGGAAATTTTTCGTAAATAATTTTAGATGTGATCTAGCAAAAAATGTACAAATATATTAATAAATTAACATTGGATTTATAAAAGTTGTAATTGGAAGACCATCAGATCGTTTTTATAGACAGCTGAACTTTTTTGGAGAAAAAAAATAGCAAGTGATTGATGAATGAGAAAGCTCGATTTGTAGTATGAAGTCGTTCTTATATTAAAATTAAGGATTTTGGTTTACATCGGATAGAAGTTTATTACTTGTTTAATGCCCCGCGCATAAAACCTGTTGCGTCAACTGTGGTATTTGTAAACATAACTGCAATTTATGGAGATGTCGAACTGCATAAAAATCTAAAAAAAATTAAAAATTATTTACGTTATAATTTCCAGAGGTTCCCAAATTAGGCTGAGCCTGTCTCTTGGGAAACCAGTTAAAAACAACACTTAATTTTATGTGCGAATCGGCGTTCTGGTATTGTTTTCGATTAAACGTGTATTAGTATGTGCTTGTGGAGTAATGTATTGTGCACGTTTTATAGTACGACTAATGATTTCTTCCGTTTCCTCAATTAAGATTTAGAAGGGTATTCTTGACTTAAATTTTTGCTTTCTTATATGTATTTACTTTAATGTCATCGAATCTTACAATAGAGTTATTATATATTGAAAAGTCACTAACCCAAGAAAATCTTTTGTCAAATTTTGATCGAGTGGATCTGGTAAACAAACGAATTTATTTGCACTTTTGTGTACTTCTAAATAAGCGGACAGAATATAAAGTTGACGAACGCTTAAACCTTGCTTTCTTTATATAATAGGTCGGTAGGGTAATGTGTACGTGTTTTAATTTATAAACAATTAATCACTTGATCTGATGATCATTGTAACTGACTACATGTTGTTTTGATTTGATAGATGAAATAGTTCAGCCTTGGGTAACTCGCCTGTACCAACACAATTAGACTACAAAATATTATATCATTTAAAACGATTTCCATTACATTTTACGACGATAGTTAAGTAAATATTAAATTTGTCGATAAATCATTGAATAAGTGATTTAATGTACAGATCCATTATCAAACAACATTAATGAATATAATTCAGACTGACTGACAACTTTCTCATGTTAATGGTATGAACCAATTTAACTGTTTTAGTACCTTATTTCATCGAACAAGTTTTAGTAGACTATGGCTTCGATAAGATGAACCGATGAACCATGGCATATCTTTGATAGATATGGTTGCGTACATTTTTTATAACGTAATATAATTTGTGTAAGCAAGCATTTGTGTAAGGGATCCTATCCCTCAACTCACGGGACCCAGGTCCACCTCACCTGCACGTCGTGCATCCTGATAATAAACGAATGAGGCTCTGGTTCCCCACCAACCCGCACTGGGTCTGCTTGGTGGAAGATAACCCAAATACCCCCTAAATAAATTCATACATACCACGATCTCAAGTGCTCGGCTGTACCGAAAGCCATGCCGACTATGACGGACGTTGGTTAGGCACCGGAATCAGGGATGCTAAGAATCCCTGAGCAGCGACGATTTCCCGTCAAACGGCCTTGGTACTGGCAACTTACAACGCCCGCACCGGGCCGAGGAAAAGCAGCTGGAACTAGAGGAAGAATTGAGCAGGATTTGCTGGAATATTGTAACACTATCTGAGGTCCGAAGAGAGGGAGAGGACACAATGATCCGACCCCTTACACGACTAATTATTCGTTTCGTTCTTGCTTGTTCTCTTCTTGTGAGCTGCTTTTCTGCTTTTTCTGGGTTTCTCCGTTTCCCGTCGGCTTCTCTTGGGCCTCACTATTAATTTTTTATCCTTTTTTTTTGGATAATTTATTATCGAGCTGGTTCCTCTGAAACAGAAGATAAATAGCCGCGGCGAGTCGGAGAGGGAAAATTATAAATATTTTTCTTCTGAATTGTATATTTATAGCGTACCTGCAGGTTGCTTTTTTATCCTACAATATTTCAAAATTGAATATTCAGGACTATAAGCAGAAACAAATTGATAAATCACCGTTATCTTACGGTACGCGCTATTTCACGCGTATAGCTATGTTCAAGGGATGATGTAATAAATAAACGAAATACATTTGTAAACCATTTTTGTTGAATAATATTTTTTATTTATTTGGCTTTCACAAACAACCGCAAATTTTCTACTTCCCGAACGATTATATATAAATATTGAAGAAAATATGAACTTCTTCGGACGATTTCTGTTGACTTTTTTTTTTTTGGATATTGATATCCACTCGTTCTCCTGTGAAATAGAAGATAATCAGTGGCTTAGAGCTGGGAGTGGCCGAACACAGAAGGTGCCCGGCCTGTAAACTCCCTTTTTATGTAGCAATGCTCGGGG
>DWHU01000785.1:0-15781 GCA_018247975.1 Parides photinus | reverse complement strand
TTGAGCTTACGCTGAAGGAATATATCGCGAGGAAACCAATGTTCCAAGTAACAGCTTTTAGAAATATGTAACATCCGCCAACCTACTCTTGGCCAGCCTGGTGGATAAAAGGCCACAACTCTCCTATAACCAATGGGAGCAGGTCCCGAGTCCCTGCAGTACGAACAATAACTGAGCTTTTTATGTTTATGTCATACTCTTTATGAACCCAAACAAAGAAGTTTTTAAAATACTGGTGAAAGGTGTTTACCTGGGCTGACAGGATTAGTCTCAGTTTTAAATTTTATTTATAAGTGTATGAATTTATTTAAGTATATGTATGTATTGATTAATTTATGTATGTCTTTGTTAATATTTCGTATTCTCTTCACCTACCACAGCATCTCTTCTCGTCTAAGGTTGACTGGTAGAGAATGCTGACTGGCATTAAGTCCGCCTTTTGTTATATTCTTATTGGTTACTCAATAAAGAATATAAATGAATAAAAAAATATAGTGTATATTACTTACCGGTGTCAAGTTTGCACTTGGGGTTGGCAAGTGGCAGTGGTCCGCAGTCCTCGACCAGCTCGAGCAGCCTTGGCGGCGTGTCCTCGCTGACGACGCACATGCTGCGGCCGCAGAATGGTGCCAGGTCCCAGCTGTTACCAGGCTCCACCGTCGCACAGCGAGTTGACGCGAAACACAATCCAGGGAAGTCTACAAACAAAGCAATTAATCTTAATATATATAAATTACATGTCACAGTGTTTGTCCGCGATATACTCCTAAACTACTTAACCGATTGTAATCAAATTTGCACACCGCGTGCAGTTTGATACAACTTGAGAGATAGGATAACTTAATCCTCAATTTATAGTCACAATTATTTATTACTTCCGAACGATACCAACAGAAGTCGATATCTGTTGTCTGGATTGAGTCCGTATACAATAGATGGCGCTGTGTTAAAAATATCGACGTTTAATCGACACTTAAAAGAAAGTCGTGTTAGTTACAACACTTGTAACTCGAGAACGGCTGAACCGATTTTTACGGATTTAGTGTTATTGACAAATCTGTCTTCGTCGGGAATAGGATAATAAGTACTGAATTTTACTTCAACGACCGAAAAAATTCACAATCCTTTTGCGCTCAAATTCAATTACATTCAATCAGATTCGGTTTTTTATTGTACTGATATAATAAATAATTTAACTTTATAATTTTGTGTTTATGTTAAATTCATAAATCTGCCTATTTATTGACTTTTAGACGGAATAAAGTTCGCGGAGTCCACTACTTCAAGTAAGTCATAAAGTATCTTATAAGTAAATTATGTTATGGTTACCCCACAGAACAGACATTCTTCCACCACCGGATAATCTCATACATTATTCTTGTTACAAATTCATGTATAATATATACTCTACTTGGCATTATAATATTATTAGTTTGACATTCGGCCATTAAAATATAATGTAGTTAATGATTTTTTTTAATGGAAACGACATTTTGATATGTTTTTTATTATTAACATGCATTTGTCACGTCGCATACATTAAAAATTTAAGAGAGGATTGCTTTGAGAGAAAATATTACAAATTTATTGAATCAAATATATTTATCAGAGTTTTAATAAGCAGTAAACGCAAAGGTTTATTTGTAACATACCTATTAAAAGAGTGAATGTAAAGTGTTTGTTTATTTTTGTTTGAGTAAATAAGTTAACAATGAGTATTATCGTAAAAGGAGTAACGTCAGGTGAAATTACTAGCTCTGCTAGTGCTGACAATCTCTGCTCCGAACTACCTCGCTAAGTAAAAGGTAACTTTCTAAACCTTCCTACATTATATAAGTGTCAACCGTTTCTAATTGTAACACAATATTTCCTGTCTATAGTCTCCCCTCTTCCGTTAAGTTACATTCACTTATCTCTTCCTATAAGTCTTAGTCAAATAGCTTAGTACAGAAAGTACGATGTAAGGTCATACGTTATTTGTTATTACTTCTTATAAATCCTTACGAATACAAGTATATAGAACATAGTTATACTAACAGAGATGTAATCATTTATAAAGCGATGTCTTGGCAGCAAATGCCAGTTAAATGTAACACGACTACGTACATTGTAGTTAAAGAGCAGACCTTATGATCCCCACTTAAATAAACGACCGCGCTTATAGGTTCAATTTCTGATTAATAAACGTAGTAGTGAGCCTTGATCCATTTTACTACTGAAACTGCCTCGATTAATGGAAGCAAGTTTTAAATAAAATTAATACAGATATAGTTATTTATAAGAACTACAAAAAATGTGTTTAATATGTTTATAACATATATAAAAATATCTTCAATGTATAGACGTTCACTACTTGACTACATACTCCGATCAAAGGACTAAAATATAAAATGTTTTAATAGTTAATATTGTTTTAAGTTAAATTAACAATCATTATCTATAGAAATACACTTTAATGTTAACTAATTTTCAATAATATAAATACAAATACTATGTATATGAAGTAACAATAATTTTTTGTAAGGCGCCGCAGAGCTTTTGTAAAAAAAACGGAGACGTTTATTTCCATACAAAGACCTTCTGTAATATAAATGAAAACATGCAAAATTTATCTCTGAAAAATTGATTATTGATATTTTTACTTATATAGTAAATATGTTTATCAATTGATATGATTATGTTTATAATCGTATGCTACTTGAACAAATGAATATAAACTATAGGTTTTGTTATAATTTTAGAGCCTATTTTATAATACTAATGGGTAAATCCATTTGCAACGCTTATTATAAAGTTTGAACGCAAATGAATGTGGCTCATGGTCGTCCGGACAGAACCTGGCGAATTACCGCTCGTTGTGGCTTAATGCCATATTGTTCTGTACGGCGATCGTGACGAAACAATAACGAAATACGTATTAAGGCTCGCATTACATCCAGCACAAAGAGCGAGTGCATAAAGAGCAGCGACTGCAAAAAATTTGTATGTGGGTGTCGAGAGAGCGGTTCACTGTATAAATCTGTTGCGAAATGCAAACCGGTGAACGTACGCGAAACGTTTCGGTAAACCTTTCATATGTTTATTATATAAAGAATTACTCATCATCATCGCAGACTCCAAACTCATGATCATATACGATGAAGTATATAAATTGTTTAATCAGTAATGTTAACATCATCTAAGTATACATAGATCAACATCTAAAACATGATTAAATATTCCAAAAATCTCAACAGGCTGTACGATTAGTAATCATCAACTGACTTGGAATTTGGAGAAATTATTCTTATGTATAAATTAAAAAGCTGTAATTATTTAGATATATATAATTATTTGGTTCTCGCCTTGCATTTATGGGCATATATAATATAAACTTATAGCTCGTTCAAACATATATCTGTACTAACAGTATTTACTATACTACCTACTCTTTATGGAAAATGAGGCTTTGCAAATAATCTAGTTTAAATTAAGGAGCGGCAACGTTCTTGTAGGTAAGTACCATACTGGGGGTTACAAAATCGGTAATGTTACCAACATTTCTAGAACTTTCATATTGCGTTTACATAGGCTATCAATTACTCCAAATTTGGTCTACTGACTTTATACATAATTTTATTAGTCACTATCATTATCATTTTATTAGTCACACTACAGACGAAAGAAAGTAGTATTAATATTGTACTTTCGATCTTCGATGGTTTTGTGATGTAACAAAACATAAAAACTATTAACGATCATATTCAAATAAAAAATAATGATAACATTATACCAATTACAGAAGTGGTACATGCTTTAAAAGTAAGCATATGTTCCTGTAGCGTAAAGAGAAAGCTGGCGTTTAGTTAATGTTAATATAAACATAGTTTATGATACGGAAAGATGTTACAATTTCGTAATAATTAAATGCGAATTACTTAACAAATTGCGTCAGACAAATACTAAGATAAAGAAATGTTTATTAGCATCGGAATCTAGTGCGAAATCGCCGAGCATAACGGCATCTTACATAAACTATGAAAATTTTATGGAAACTGAACCAGTTCATAATAATTTGTTGATTTTTCTAGAAAAAGTGGAGCGTGTATTAGCACCTATACATAATTTAAGTTTAATTTGTTATAGTTGTGTCTGTTTCTAAAAACCCGTTCAATGACATACCGCCATTAATTAATTATAAACCTCTTAAGTACTACTTATCAATATATTTTCATTATTTAAATAAGGTATTTCAAACATTATCCAAACCTTTCAAAACAAAAATTATAGTAATAAAAATCAGCATTTTTTTTTAATTTACTAAATATTTGTAACAGTGTCTGTATATTTAATAAACATAGATTGTAAGATATTTTTATTTTATTAAAAAGTATCCAGTTTGATAATACTCTTGGAAAGTAATTAGCTACTTTAATTCCCATTATACAATCAGGTTGAAGAGAACTCTCTTATTGATATGTTTTTTGATATAATCTTTGCTGATTTCTTAATTCATACAGACGTAACAAAAACGATTGTTAATATTTATGTTTTATTTCGTCAATGTTTAAATTGGACAATTACATTGTTTTAATATGTAGTAAATATGTTTTTGAGCACGGCTCCACATTATATACAAGGTCCGGTAAATAATGCGGTGTTGAAACATGTTAAGTATTCAGCCCACGCGCATCCTCATCGTTCAGTACATTCGTTACACACGTTTCCAGAACCAGGTCACTTGCCTCAATTAAAGCTTTTAACGTCTTTCTACTTATAACAGACCTGTTGTACCACTCGCATACTGATGCCCCAAAGAAAAACTTTTCATTTCTCACCTTTAAAACGCACAAACCTGTTGAAACTCGTAATATCTCTTAATAGTTCCATTTAAATTACTACCACAGATAATGTATGACGTATTAATTTAGTCGAACATATTTATAACAAACTAAAATATATGCTTGATAATAATATATGTAGGAAAAGTAGACTGATATTGAATGTTTAAATTTTTTATTAAACAGTTATAATTCTATACGATTTTCATATTATTCATTTATTACCTACTTAAGTACACAATGTGTACGTTTCCGCCCAGTTAATATTATGTTAAAGAATAATGTCAAGGATTACAGAAATATTTGTAATTAGCATTGGTCTTTATTTTGCTAATATTCATATCCATGTTACCAAAATATAGATCGATGCTTTCTTCTTTCGTTCTTTCCCAAGTAAATATTACCTTCTTCATTTCTTGCAGTGTTTATCAACATTAGTAACTAATAACAGATAGTAATAGGACAATAAAGAATTACTATATCCTCAATATTTTACTTTCGTCTCCTCGATATTTAATCGATAAATAATTTATGAATGATATTAACAAATAGTGATTGTATAATTGTTGTATATCTACATCTATATACTTTGTCTTTACAAAAACATCTTCCATGCGAATTTTGCTTTTGTAGAGCCATAGATCCGATGAAGTTGTTATGATGGAACCATCGGTACTAATTTAATCACAATCTATACGTGAGAACCTTATTTATACATTTAGATCAGTGGTGCGCAAACTTTTTGATCGCGTGCCGCATAAATTAAAAAAAGTTCTAAGCGGGTCAGATTATAAAGATTTACATATTATGAATTTGATTTTGCTTCCATAAAACATGTATACAATTTTTTTTTATTCGTGCTTGTTAATGTTCCCACTGTAGGGACTTGGCATTCTATCATAATGAGAGAGTACTTGGCCTTAATCAACCACGCTGGCCAAGTGCGGGTTGGCAGATAAAGCCAGTGATATTTAATTTCTTAAAGCGCACGTACCTCAGATAAGTCATAGGTGTACGCCGGATTCGATCCCGCGACCTCCGAACGAAGGCTGAGGTCCCAAACCACTCGACTATCACGGCCGATGATATAGTTTATGGATCTTTTAATAAACTAAATCCGGCCCGCAAGCCGTATTTAGCCCATCACTGATACAGATCTTCAAAAACGCGCTAGTAATGGCGGCCGTATGTCTGTTTGCCACCTTTGTGGTATAAAAAAGAGATTTTATGAAACAAAACTATCCGGAAATATTTTAAATTCGTGTAAACATGTAAAGTGTTAGGCAATGGCGGTCATTCGAAATTTGAATTTAGACCGCGAACCGTCGGTGACATCTTGTCGAGTCGTTACGTGTCGCCGCCATATTTGAACTTCGAAACTCATCGCATTCGCTATTCGTTTGCGATTTCGCGTTCATCAATCACTTTCATTTTACCGCCACGTGGTCACGTTCGATCGTTCTCGAACGTTCCAAGGTCGCTTTGGAACTTTAATCCAACCGTTCACTCTGTCACATTGCCTGCATTATGAGTCACTTTCGTGTTATAGTTAAACACAATTTACTTCACAAAGGCCACCAGGAAATAAATTGAATAATTATAAGCGTTAGATCAAAACCAAACAATTCCTGGGTAACAGCAACAGAAAAAATTAATAAAATAATCTTTATTATCTTTGAAATCATTCAATGATTAGAGTCGTCAGGTAGTAGTGATTCTAACGAGGCTTCCAAAAGGCAAGGTAACTGAGAAGAAGCCTCAAGAAGCTCAGTGCGGTTTTTTTTTTATTTAAATCTTACTATCTAATACATGGTTTTTTATTGAATCACTTATTTATCTAAAAGAGCATAGACAGTAATAGCAGAGAATAGACTTTCTTTTTTCGACTTAATTTTTATTGATGCTTAGAGAAGATGCGGTACAAGTAATCATTTAAACGATTTTGCATGTTACCAACCAATTTTAAAGATGCGTGTTAACATTTTGAAATAGGACTTACAAAAAAACTAATTTTCATAAACTGCTTAATGGTTATTTCCCCTAAAGGGCCTATTAGCATCTGATTGAACCACCCGTCCTGTTGTATGCAACATTGGTCGAAGCGTAACGGTTTCCTTTTATCGATGTTGCAAAATGTACGAATTTTTTTCAAGCAGTAATTTCATTGCTAATAATTCTTTAATTAGCTATACTTCATAATTGTTTAACACTTAGAGATTTTATGTACAACGAAAGAGGTTACGTTCAACGCAATATCGATTCTGTACGCATCACTATAATGTTACAAAACCGGGTGCGATCATTTTAACCGATGCGATCGATTCGATTGCGGACTCCCCTCCTTGCAGCGGTTACAACATTTCCTGCAATATTGCGACAAACAGTGCACTGCCCTGTTATAATGTTGCCATATGGCACGACAATTAGCCCCTAAACCGTGAGGGTATCATTGAATCGGTAGTTAACAACAATTCCATACTTTCAAAGCACTCTTTATTGGTCCTTATTATAACTCTTGGTTCCGTATATCAAGTTAATGCCAAAGTGATGGTTTAGTATATAGGCTTAATAAAGATAGGATAACGTTTATTTGAAGATAGAGTACCTAAAGGATATAAAAACAAATAAAGGTTTAACTAAGAGTTATTTATAAAAAGTGTATACGTTATCTTTATGTATATAAATGTATTAATTTACGATATATACTAGTTGTTCAAAGTATTAATAAATAGATTTAATAAAATAATTCATTATGTACATACTTTTTTTATTTATTACAAAGCGTCACTAGTGGATATATTATTTTTATGTTGAATTAACTTATTTTAGATTTAATAGGTATACTTCATTACAATCGAGGTACTAGTTGGGATAATCTCCGGTAAATTCTCTGTGTTCATAGTTTTTTAATATAAAATAATACTTTTGTAGCCCTATAAACAGGTAGATTTGCAATTTAAAATTATTTCTAGATATTATAAGAAACTATTTTTATACGTTCAAACGATTTTGATGAAGTACTTTATGTATTGAATTGATTATATGAAAATTTCCTGTTTCTATAAAAATCTCTCGGAATTGGTTTGATATTTAAATGAATTCTATAACAAGGTCAATGTTATTTGTTAGCGGCATTCAACCTAGACCTAGACATTAATAAGATATTGCATAAGCTATATTATTGTTACATTTTTAATTCGATGGTTACGAACTGAAAAAAATTATTAGCTATTATTTTACTTTTCAGAGTTAAGTTTTTTTACTATATCATGTATACTTATAATTTATTTCAAAAATTTTTTCAGTGTTGTGGCAATTGTTTTTTTTTATAATCAAATTACAATTATTCAAATATAATTATTAATAAGCCAGGCCAGCGTAGTAGATTATGGCCAAAACTCTTTCCATTAGAAGAGAAGACCCTGTGTCCCAACAGTGGGAAGATTCAAGTGGGTTGAAAAAAAAATTATTAATAAAAATATGACCTATGAATGAAATGTTACGAGGAAAATAATTTTAAGCAACTTGTTTTAAACGGGTTTAGTCTTTTTTAAACAGTAACAAAGTATTTATCTCTAAATTTCTAATACATTTTAAATAGAGTAACCTATTTATGAAAATACTAATGATAAATTAAATCACGTAAAGTTGTACAGATGGAAAACAAAACTGCTCTAGAAATGTCTGAATTTAATCTAAATGTGTTTATAGATTACTGAATTATCGATAGAAGTGATATAATGTATTTGTATACATTATATAACTTGTATAATGACTTCGAATTTAAATACAAAACCTGATTTTCAAATGTATTAAAAGAAAGGTCAAAGAAGTCTGAATGCACTCATTCAAATAAGAACAAGTACTAATTTATAGAACTTATTTAAATGTAAAATAATGAACATGTTTCTTTGGCGAAGTTGCTAAGAGCTTGCTTAGAACCGTTGTTGTTCCTCAATTAGATCTATGTACAATAAGTTATAGATTTATGTAATCTTTTTTTTATTCAACAAATCGAGACAAGAGACGTTCACCTGATGTTAAGTGATATGCCTGATCATAACAATGTAGCAACAGTTACACACTGCTCTCGTCGATTTGAGACATAGGATGTTAGGTCTATTTACCTCAGTAATTTCTCGAGCTACAACGCCCTTAAAACCGGAACACAGTAATGTTTACACAGTACCGTTTATCGGCTGCAACAGAAGCCTACCTACCAGTAATCATATGGATCCCCCATATAACAAACCGTCATAACAGCAGTTGTATTATGAAAGTATTCCGTACGATTAACTTTTAATTGCGCTTTTTGCACTTTTAGAAAGTCGCATTCAACTTATCGGTTTATTAACGTCATGACAGTTACATTCATCATAATTAAAAGTGACGTTAACACGCGACCAGTTAACGCAATACAATTACATCAACGCGAGATTTCATTACCCAACTATTACTGAAGTTATTAAATTCACTAAAAATTTAATAGTTTCTAACACGAATATTTAACAAATTATAATACAAATATAGGAATGACTTCATTGTTCACCTGTAAAGGTACTGCTCTAATATCATAATGATTATTTATTATGCCGTATAAACTAATTAATTTCACTCTAAATTTGTCGAGAACATTTCATTATGAATTGTACAAGAAGCGGCTATGATACTATTTATAATAATTGTAATAATTATTGTAAGTAAAAAAAATTGTTGTTAAAAAATATTATAGTCTTTATAATTTTTTTTTTTTAATTAATAAGACACTGACCTCTCAACACGTCAGCGGGGATTAGCCGCCTGAAAGTCTTCGGCCTATCTTCCTCCTTCTCTTCCTCGGCGGCGAACGCCAGCGCGAATATAGCGAGAACGAAAAGGTACTTCATCTTGGCGAACACCTTACGAGTGCCGATTGGGGTGAAGGAGAGAAAAAAACCAGAGTTACACGAACTTTTTCAAGTGACAGCTCCGCGTTGCGTCCGCGCGACACGACTGGGTTCCACATTCGATTTTCGCGGGGTTTTATTCCAACGTGACAGGCGGGGAGTGAACGTTAAACAAGATGGCTGGTGTACAGGCACCGGGGATATTTTTTTTCGCTGTTTTGCGATGTCTCAGGGTTGGCTTTGTTACGAAATGTTTCTCCTTTATTGTGCTTATGGTCATCGCTGACCGCATCGTAAGAGTAAATTCATTTAAAACTATTATTCAGCGGAGTAATAAGTGGTTACCTTCACTAAAGTGTATTCTGGAATCGTCGCCTTCGTTGTAACGAGATTACCTCGACGGCCATTTATTTCACCTCGATATTATTTGTACTTATTTTTATTGATTTAAATACTTCCTAAACTTACAATACATATGTAAGAACTTCGCAAGAGTTTGGTAAGCTGTAATTATTTACTCTCCTCATAGAAAAAAATTACAAAACTATAGCAGACATGAACTATTTACATAAAAGAATTTTCGGCAATAACCTAATGCCTTCAAAAAGCCGAGCGAAAATATGTGTCAATTTATTTATAGTTTCTTGCAGGTTATTTATTTAAGTTTATGTTGTAAACTTCAGTTAAAGCGGATAATAAAGTAAATGTCAATAAAAATTAAATACGTTTTGAAACATTAAATTAAATTAAAACCACATTGCAAAGCTACCACAACGTAGTCATATTTGTCGCATAATACATTAAATTAGTAGACACTCGTAAACAAATATATTTCTTTGTGTGTTGTACTATAAATTTATATTACAAAGCTTGTACCAAAACTCAGTATCCGTATATTATCTATAGCACATTAGTTTAAAATTTTAATGAATTATTTTATTATATGGAACTACCATTTTTAATGGTATAACTTAATTTTTCATCTTCTTCACTAGAAACAACCAACAAAAAAGCACATTTTCTTTAATAATTACACATATCTTTAAAGCGATGTGCTTTTTTCACGAAAGCATTGAAGAATTTTATATTTAAAAATATATGATAGGCGATAAAAGTGTTACTTTTGTTACCATTCGTCATAGTTTTTTTAAGGTTTTGTAAATATGTAAAAAATACATGTTGTTTCCTAACGACGTTAACAATTACGATAATCGCGTTACAAAACTCATACTTTTATATTACAGCCTCTACACCTATAACAAAAACAGACTTATCACATTAAGAGAAAGGCTAAAGTTGCATCGTTCAATTACCAACAGCTTCATAGGTATAAATCCGTTCCTATGTTCGCAATACTGACTGCATATATTTTCAATAGATTAGAAACTGAACTCAGAGGCTTTCGTCATCACCTTTAAGTTAGATTTAATATCGGTAAGAGGTACAACTTATTTCAGTTGATACATATACATGAGTTCGTGATGTAGACAAGTATTGAATTACGTAAATCAAAAGCGTAATAGTTTTTTAGTGTTTAAAGCGACGAGATGAGAATGAAGCTCGCATGACGATAAGTTACTTATCTATAGCAATAATTTGCAGGTTAGTATCCTTAAAAAGCACACTGTGGTGATAGCTTTGATTCGTTTTAGCGAATTACGATCACTGCAGTTGAAGGAATCGAAAAATACCGATTTATTTAATGAAATTAATTAAATGAATTAACAGCCCATTTAATGATCCCACTGCAGGGACTCAAAGCCTTCTTCATAATTAGGGAGTTGTGGTCTTAATCCACCACGCTGGCCAAGGGTGGGTTGTCGGATGTCACATATACACAAAAGCTCCGTGTAACATGTTAAGTTTCCCCGCGATATTTTCCTTCATCGGTTTAATTATAATTAAGTAAATGAAATCCCTTTTAATTTTTAATACTTAAACGGTTCACTTTTAAGTGTGAAGATGGACTGTCTTTCACTATTGCTATTACTTATACACTGCTTCTGGGACCATGTTCTTGTCATTATTACTACATTATTCGTATGCTAAAACTAACAAAAAATACTTAGAAGTTAAAGCGTGAAAAGTAACAGACAGACTTTCGCTTTTATAACATTAGTGAAACTTTTTTTAGTCTGTCACCTTCTTTTAACATGGCGTAGACTACCACTTGCTTTAAAAGGACTTTTAGCTTCGATAATGAAATAAAAAATATTTTTTTTTTATGTATAGGATAGTTATAAGTAATATTTGTGAAACGTTTGTATGGTTAATATGGCGTCAATAAGGTGAGTGGCATATGGTATAGTTAATCAATTAACGGAGGCAGATGTGAAATCAATGATGTAGATATTTTTTCACATCAATGATCAATCTGTTAAGTTTGCTTAAATATCGTTTATGTTAAGTTGATAAATAAACATGGCGGTCGCCTGATGTCGAACGGTAACTGAACACGCTTGTTACATATACACCATGTAAGGATTTAATAAATAATAAACAGCTCTCTTAATTGGCCAAGTGCGGGTTGGTGGATGACGTAAATATCTCCGACAACCGTTTGCCTTAAATGACTCACTATTCAACAAATGCTTAATTCTAGAATTTTACTTGTTCTCTTCTCAATTTTAAACGATCCAACAACTATCTAAACAAAATTTTTTAATTTCTTTCTGCGACACATGAGAGGGAGGCGCTAGCGAGGCGCCGTCATGTGTATTAATATATGCAAGTTATTTATATTTTGTATGTATAGTGTATTTATATATTATATTATTGTAAACTTTATTCTCTCTTCATCAAACACAGCATCTCTTCACGTCTCTGGTTAACTGGTAGAGAATGCCGACTGGCATTAAGCCTGCCTTTTCTTATCTTATTTTGGTTACACAATAAAGGATATAAATAATGGAACATATTTACAAAAGTTGTTCCTTGGAACACGTCGCTATCCTCGCGATGTTTTCCTGCACCGGAAGCTCAAGCTCAGCGGGGATCGAACTCGCGCCTCCTCGAGACGTATATTCTCCTTACAAACAGCTATCACAACTTCCACATCGTTACTAATGAACTATTTTCATAATTTCATTGACTGCAATCACACCATCGTTTAATCGTTTGATTCCAGTAACGGTCGTTGCGATTGTACCATCGAATTCATTGACACTAAATCACTTTAAAGTTAATAGCTAATGTAATAAGAATATAAACTATTAATATTATAGCAGGTAAGGTATTATTTGCTTAAAAATAGAACTTAAATACATATTTATTAAAGAGTACTTACTTAATATAACCTTCACTGTTTATGTCTACATTTTTGGGTAAATTATAAATGTTTCTCCTCTTTTATATATATAGTTCATAATAAATATTTAATTAATTTATTAGTAACATTTTGAAAAAATATTTTAGGCAGTAGTTAGTTTAGATCTATAAAGATTTAATATTAATTATTACTCTAAAAGGTTAATGGTATTAACATTAATCGGAATTACCAACGGTTTTACAAGAACCTGTACTTAGTGCTTGAAACGTGAGAAATTTCTTAACAACATTTAATGCTCTTTACAATTGTAGTGGGATTTTAATTTATAATTATCATTAGTCAATACACCTTAACAGCCTTATTTTATAATACGGGTATTTAGGATTTTAATACAATTTTATAAGCCTTCGAAAACGTACAAAACAACTATCAGTGACAATTGTTAAAAAATGCAAAGCTTTTTATTATTAAAAAATACTTCAATGTTCGAAGATGTATTAAGAAAATATACTTTTCTATTATTTCTCTAATATATTACATATCGTTTTCGGAAATAACTAAAAATCTCCAAAGTTTCTTTGTGCAAAATCGTTTCCGTGTTTTAGTAGAGAACCTTGTCTTGTTTGTTTGCACTTTCTCTTTCTGTTCGGTCAATGTCTAACGTAAGTTGAAAATAAAATGTTTATTCGGACGATTGTCATCTTTATCGCCAAATGCCAAATATTTACAACAAGCTTTTCATTTAACAAAGCTTCTGTTCAGATATTACTTTACCGGAAGTTAATTCAAATGCAATGGTTAGTCAACTAAATGTCATTCTATGACAAATCCATTTTTTTTTGTTTGGCTAAACGATGAAATGTGAAAGACGTTCTACCTATAACAATACGTCGGTAATCATAATAATTATATTTTACCATATTGTACTCGTCACTTTGAATCTCACTGGATACTACACTCTTCAAACTAGACAATATGATATTTTGCAGCTAATATAGGAGATAAAGTGATACTAGGTCATATATATGGTCTTTGGCAACAAACACGTGTTTTCTGTTTTCGGAGAGGAAACCGTCTAAAGATATACTTCTAGAGTGAAACCTCGGTTATCTAAGATTTGTATACCCTCGGTGGTCATCATCAATACGTTGAGGAGCTCCAGGATCTCCGAACCCTCTTTGGCCCCTCATCATGCTATGTCAAACACGTCACCATTATATCTTCGCCGTCTACCCAGGACTTGCTTAGTGGATAATAAAGACCTTCAAAACCCAACAAGCAGGTCTTCCATTAGTCATATTTTGAAATGCTCAAAGTTACAGAGCAGTTACAACAAATTCCTACCACCATTATGACTAAATTGCGCGAATGAAAAATATTAATATCACATACACGTTGATACGACACAAAACATGATTTCATTTAGAGTCTAGTGCCATTTAATCACTGTAAGCCAATTTTGGTAACAAGTTGCAGTGACAGGAACTGTTGCGAAGGATTTTTTTGTATGAATTAAATGTCAGTACAAGCACGGTCTTAACTGTCTATTTCATACGTTTACAGTGAATGTAACGGGTATTAATTTTAACCTCAATACTTCGAGAATTTTCTACATATACATATATCTATAGAAAGCCAAACACTTCCTGTTCTCCTGTTTGAAGGGCACTGTAGGTAATGAAATTATTGTTGTAAAAATAGTTAACATGCATCTCAAAGAGACGAACCCATTCATAATATTACCATTCTTAATAATTATTGCTTGAAGTTATTACATAACCGTACAACTTAAAATTGAAGTATAAATTGTTCGCTTTAAAATTGAAGATCCAAACATAAAAGACCGCCGTGAAATAATTGCTAACCGCCGGTACTTATACGCTTAATGGAGAAACCGGACAAAGAATTACTTGTAATTACACTCATTCGCAATCAGATTAACGCGAAATGAAGTTCAAGTTAAATTATATAATTATTTCCACTTGAAACATTTACTATGTGGTCAATTATCAATTTATTAAGGTATTATCAAAGGAGAAAAGTTTCTTTTCTGAGCACATTATAGATTTGTTAGGCTTTGATGTTATATTGGTATTAAAAAACCGGGTCGATTTTTTCCCGGCTGAATGGTCTCGTGCGTATCGCGACGTCACAATAGACCCCAATGATCGGATGAACGGCATCAGTCATGGTACAGTACATAAACGGGGCGAGCAGAGGACAACTTTTTCCATAGCAAACAAAAATCATTAACAATTATAGATTAGTATCGTAAAAACGAAAGCCGTTGACATTCGTTTTTAAAACGTTAGATGTGGACCTATTTTAGAAGGATTAACAACCAGTTCGTATAACATATGGGATCCAAACGAATCCCAGTTCCTAGTCAGAATAATATACACAGCTCATCCCTTTTAAACCATTAAAGGTTATAAACTATTTCTAACTATAGCAATACATGTCTAGACAGTGATGGGCAAAAGAGACCTTGTACCAGTAGCATCCTATATTAGTAGCATTTAAGATGAGAAATATTAATAAAAAGCACGAAAATCAAACGTAACTTTAAAGACATAGAAATGTTTAATTATAAATAATAAACGCCTTCGTAAATAATGATAATATAATACTCACGTACAAATATATTTAAATTGGAATGAAATTAACAACTGGAACAGTCTGCCGGCGTCAGTGTTCCCGTCCAGGTACGACGTGGGAATCCTTAAGAGAAGAGTGAATAGGCTGCTTCTAGACTAGTGCGCTTTACCACCAAAGACTACATCGCCGCTTATCATCAGGTGGGATCG
>DWHU01000784.1:0-15783 GCA_018247975.1 Parides photinus | reverse complement strand
TGTTTAACATAAACTAATACTTTTTATTCCAGAGCTCTCGTAAATTGGTTCCTGGTGGTAGATTTACTCGGCTGTTGTTGTGTTTACATCGTGTTTGTTGCCAAGAACGTAAAGCAAGTTGTAGATTACCATGCTAAAGAAAGCGAATGGTTTCCTCACGACTTGGATGTCAGAATTTACATGGCAATGTTACTTCCTTTACTTATCGCAATGAATCTGATCAGAAATTTAAAATACCTTGCACCGTTCTCAATGATTGCAAACCTTTTGGTCGGCACAGGCATGGGTATAACGTTCTACTATCTCTTTCAAGATATCCCCAGTGTCAGCGAACGTAAAGTTTTTGCTGGATTTAATCACTTGCCAACGTTCTTCGGGACAGCTATCTTCGCTCTTGAAGGGATTGGTGTTGTAATGCCCCTAGAAAATAACATGAGGACTCCAAATCACTTTATTGGATGCCCAGGAGTGTTGAATACTGGCATGTTCTTCGTTGTATCACTATATGCTTTCGTCGGATTTTTCGGATACTTAAAATATGGCGATGAAACATACGGGAGCATTACAATAAACTTACCAGAAGATGAAGTGTTAGTATTATTGTTTATTTATATTTTCAATAAATTACTTATATTATAACATAGTACATATTACGGTTTAACAATTTTTGCACATTTAGTAATTTTATAGAAAAGGACGAACTTGAAAGTGTAGAAAGCATTTTACCACGTGCTAAGGTGTAACAAAAATTATAACAAACAAATAAAAATCTGTCATAAGTCTGTAAGTTATGGATATAATATAGAATATCCAGCACTTAACAAGAATCTGTTAAAAGCAAGTCCTTAGGACAGGCCTATGTCCAGCAGTGGACTGCCTTGGTGATTAAAATATTGATTGTTTAATTCAATCAAAGTCTTATGGATGTTTAACAATGTTTAACATTGTTTACAGCATTTCTTATAATTTCATTATCCTTAATGTAAAATTTTATTTTTTACAGCCTCGGACAAAGTGTGAAGCTGATGATAGCTGTAGCAATATTCTTCACATACAGTCTGCAATTTTATGTACCCATGGATATTATCTGGAAGAACGTGCGTCACTGGTTCGGTGCCAAAAAGAATCTCGCAGAGTACACAATAAGAATTGTAATTATAATAATAACGTTGTGTATTGCAATTGCTATTCCGAACTTGGGACCTTTCATCTCTCTTGTCGGTGCTGTATGCCTATCGTTTCTAGGGCTAATTTTCCCATCTGTTATCGAAGTTGTAGCTTTCTGGGACAGGCCCAATGGTCTCGGCCGACTAAACTGGGTTCTCTGGAAGAACATATTTCTAATTACTTTCGGTATCCTAGGATTTCTAACAGGTTCTTACGTTAGTATTATAGAAATAATTGAATCAAAGGAGTAATTAAAATTTAAAAGACGATTTTAGCGTAAGGCTCAAAAATATCATTTATATAAGGGCATCAATTTTACGTTTAATTTTATTAGTCGATTAATCTATATTTATATCATCTTCGTTACTCATTTGTAGTAGATTTAAATTTTTTATTTTTCGCCTTTGTTAAATACAAGTCTTTGAGATTAAAAAATTATGTAATCTTGTATGAATTCATATATACCAGGAATTGCATAAACCAGGTTGTGTTTACCAACTTTTTTGAAGCCCAGAATCTCTATAGCCATTTAGATTTAAGTACTTGTAGATATGTAACTTAATACAAGTGTGAGAAATTTTCTAATGCATTATTAAAATGTGATACATTGTTAGGTTAAATGGAAATGAAATTTTATTCATTGTAGAAAGAAACCGGACCACATTTGATTTGCGCATTGTCTTATTTATAAAAGTTGCAAATTAGGATTTTAATTACAAGTAATCATTGTGATTAAACAAAGGCATTTTTGTAACCAAAAATATAAGTAAACACTAAGATAATGATAATGAGTATTAAATATGACTATAAATTAGTTTTGTTTCAATTTAATAAAGCATTTAATTACAATAATAGAAACCGTAACTTTAAATGTAGAAACGTAATTTTTTTCTGGATGCATAAGTATATCTAATTAAACTATAAATGAAATATTGAGTTAAACAAATGAAATGTTAATTAACACATCAACTACAAAAATGACTTCCAGGTGATCATTGTGTTGCGGTTTTTTTTTAATTAAATCTTTCTTGTCCTATCATTATAGTCAATGCACAGCATAAAATGTTTTGTGATGTGTAAAGTTTTACTATTAAGATATGGGAATAATTTTAATAGCGATGGTTTCGTGTTTTTAAGTGAAAATTAAACGATAACAGTCATCAGACTCTAAATACTTACTAGTAGGTAAATTTTCCTATTTACAGATATAATATGATTAACTTGAAGAATCAAGAACGTACCGCAACTTATTCGTTATTAAATAAACGTACATTACATATTTTTTTTTAACAAATGACGTTTTTATATATGCATTAAATGTCTGCTTCGTATGAAAAAATATTTATTAATATACTTTCATATATTCACTTTAAATTTTTTTGCCGAAATTTTGAATGTGGTCATAACATTAATTCTTAAAGTTAATACTTATATTCTGTAGTAACTATTAAATTATGAATACTATGAATGATTATTATAAAGTTCTGGTATATGTTCCTGGAACTTTGTGATAGTTATTCAGATAGATTAAGTATGTGTTTATAATGTAGAACATTCAATTCATATTATTGCATAACCAAGGTAAAATGCCTTAGTTTCATTGTATTTTTTTTTTCAAATAACCATTTTCGTTTATTACAATTGTTTAATTTTTAAAATATTCTCAGTTACTCCTTGTGGAGCTATAAAAAAATGCCTGCCGTTAATCTGCCAAACTTTAGTATTTACTTGTAAATTGGTAATCTAAAAACTAGCCCAAAAGAAGTAAACAATACAGCATCAAGTTTTCTTATTAGACGAAAATCATTCCTATGAATTATATTTTCGTATAGAAAACGTATATATTTTAGAACATTATGGTTGTTTTGTTACAGTATTAATAATAAATCATATTTAAGGGTAAGTGGAGTATATTATTTCGCCTACAAATCCTATTTGAAAATGTTTAATTTGTGTACATATTATTTTATTACATTTTGTCTAAATTTTTTTGTTATAGTAAAAGATGAAAGTTGAAAATAATGATTTTAAATATATTCAGATGTTTCATAACATCTGAATATATTTAAAATCATTATTATATAATAATTAAAGTTTTGCTCATTTTCCTAATATTTTTTTGTGTGTTGGCACAGTGTCAGTCCTCATATGTGCTAAGGTTTTTGCAGACGGCCGCCTGCCTAGCGTTGACCCTCCTTGGGAATGCCAGTGGCATTTAATTTCTTAAAACGCACGTAACTCGAAAAATCATTGGTGCGCGCCGTATTCTATAATAATACACAGAAATTAAGCAATAATAATTTGGAAAAGTTTAAGCAATTTTATTTAACATTAAATAATTTAATTAAGCATGTACATATTATTTTAAACTTCATTGACACAAATTGTAATAGATATAATTAATCATGCATCCGGACGTTACCGTAACCAGGTAAGGCCACAGTTTTTGACAGTTCAGACGACCACGCAAGTGACATTTGTTTGTTTATATTTATTATATAAAACTGCCCGCGAAATATTATAATTGGTATTTTGTAGAAATCCGATTAGTTTTATCAATAACATAAATTTTTTTTGTGTAATATCGTATATTACACTTGTCCTATGTATGGAGAGGCTTTATTAAACAAAAATCAAAATAAAAAATAGCGACTATCAGATAATATTCAAGTAATCATATCCAAATACATATTTTTTAATGTAATTTCGTACAATTAATTTGATTTTGAACACTGTAACTGTTCTATGAATAATAATATGACACAAGAACCTCAACGTTTAATTGCTGATTTAAGAAAAATAAAACAACAATAATTAATATTTTTAATACAATCTCACAAATATGATAAAATAAAAACGAAATGGCATATCGTCCTGTGGCAGTCCACTGCTGGACATAGGCCTAAATGGGATATGTTTCAATAATTTTTTATATAGCACTTGTTTTTTAAGTGTAGATGGAAATGAGCCACTTAAAATGTAACAAAGTGGTTCTCATAGTTCATTAGATAATAATACTCTTCTTGAAATCCAAGACCATAATTTTTTGTTTACAATAATTTGAGCTTATCAGGGTGATCGTTGCATGTTGTTTGTTATATTTAATGTCTTTTGAGTCCCTGTTGCAAGCTCCACATTCAAGGTAATATATCTATTTAATAAATAAGCATAACATAAAAAGGAACATTGGGCATGGGCGACAAGGTGTCTTATGGTAGAGAAGTCCATGGAGATGATGGGGACATGGATGATTTCAATATTTTAAACAATTGATATACCAACCTTTAGCTTTGTTGCCATGGAGACACAGAGAACTCTCACCTTTGCAAGAAGTGGTGTTTACCAAGCTTGACCCCCTGACAGGTTCGAGGCTATTATTACAATAAAATATAATATGTTGGGTTTGGCAGAAGAAGCATGAAAGCAAAATGAATGCTGTGGAAATGAGAAGTCTGAGAAGTATAGCTGGAGTGACACTGATGGACCAAGTGAGAAACAGTGTGATAAGAGAATGATGTGGTGTAATAGAAGATGTTGTGACAAAGATTGAGTAAGGGATGCTTAGATGGTTCGGACACGTAGTGAGGATGCATGAAGAAAGATTGACAAAACAAATTTATGAGGCGAGAGTGAATGGGCAGACCGGTAGGGGCCGACCTGTACGCCTAGGTCGATCAGATCGGGGACATTTTGAAGAAAGGCCAGGTCAAGAGTACCCACAACCGGCGAGCTTGTATGAAAAGAGTCATGAGAGTTGAAGAAGCTGTATGCCTGGATCATAGCAAGTGGAAACAAGTAGTATCTGCCTACCCCATTGGGAAAGAGGCGTGATTGTATGTAGGTATGTATCTATGTACCATATAATAGTCTAAAATATGTATTGGCATTCATTTAAATATAAAAAAAAAATTATAGTAAAACAAAAGTTGGTTGAAACATTGTTTTTGATGTAAAAGATGTATTTAAGTTAGTAAATAAAGGTAAATAGTAATTGTTCCATGTTTTATTTAAATAATTAACCCAAACTCACAAATTTTGTTTTCAAATAGAGAACTAAACTTAGGTTTGATTGAATATACCATAGATGTCTAAGAGTAAGCAGTCTTGACATGTCTTTATAAAAGCGTGTCTACACGAACAATAATACATTTAATAAAAACTAGTACGTTTTTCACATGCTTGTTATTACTCTAAAGTAATAACAATTAAATAAATTCCCACATAATTTTTTTTCATTTGATTATTTTTACTGTGTACATCCCGATCTCTACCGCCGAAATCTTATTTCCAAATTGTCATCAAGTTCATTTAAAAGTGATGTGAACTACCAACTTTTTCCCTTATTATTAGTCAACAACGAGATTTTTAACTTTTTAAAAGTTGCAAAATACTTGTGGAATAAAATGCTTGCAGCGCGTTAAATTTATTTTAAAATATACTACTAAATAAAACATCCAGCTGGATTCCTCTGGTTTTAAATTCCTAAATTAATTAATATTTATCAAAAGGTTAACTGTGTAGTTGTAATTTACTACATATCAATTATTACTAGCTTTACTACTACTAACTAGTCATTATTAAAAATATCAGTGATTATACTAATAAGATACCGTCGAGCAATCGCAACTAGCGCCACGATGTTACAGACACGCGTGTCATTTACCATCAGATGAACGTCACGTTCACTCCGTTGCGTCGTTAAAATCATAAAGATAGTGAGACGTTCACCTGATAGTAATGATAGGTATGCCCATAACAATGTAGCGCTAGTTAAAATAGTATACATAGAGCACCACATTGTACTCGTCGCATTAAGTCATAAGATGTTAAGCCTCATTACCCCAGTAATTATATTAGCTGCAAACCGTAATATAGTGATGTTTGCAGACTACTGTTTAGCGGCAGAAATAAGAGCTACGGTGGTGCTAACCTAGACAGACTACAGCAACGGAGATGTTTAATCAGTAAAGTACTAAAATTAATAAAACGCTTAAAAACTGTCTAGTAGAAAGTAATTTCAAGATTATTTTTGTTAAAAATCCGCACATTGTTTGTTTTATAATCTTTGTTGAATAATAATATTAATGAGATAGTAGTATTATTACGTAGGTTATGATTATGTAACCATTACATGCATCAAGATTATTAAACATGCATAGACTAAATTAAAATTGGTTATAAAAACTTTTTTAAATTATTATGCATTACCAACATAAGACAAGATATTACTGTCACTTTGATAGTACATAAAAATTAATATTATCGCCTTTACCTAAACATTTGCTATAAATAAAATGAAAATGTACTTATTCAAGTCCATTATTATTTAAAAAAAATATAGTTTTTCAATGCAAAATTTATTAATTTTAAGTAATTACTTCATGGTATTTTTTGGTTGTCAGCATTGATTTCTTGTTTATGGTTATATTTCGTTTTAAGCTTTGACCGTTATCCTTATTCTACAATATACGTTTGTCCGCCATATTTCTCATACCATCGTGTTCGTGCTTGCGTCAACTATTGAATCACATTTCAAGAATTTAGGTAAATATAGTATAAGCAAAAATAAGTTTAATTGATTGATTCAGAGAAAATCATTTATCGAATTTCAACACATTTTTTATTATTGATGTTCAGGGGCGAATTGGTTAACAGTGCCACCTTGGATCCTTAGTAGTGGAATTCGTGTAAATCATTTCAGTGTCCACAAACACGAGGTGCATGCGTTTATCATGTGCAACAAGCGAATTTTTTCTATTTGAAGTTGGTGTTTTTAAGTGTTTTTGTGTTATTCGTATTTTTGATTGCCCTATTTATAAGACAATTTAAATCTGCAGTTGATTTTAACTTGAATTCTTTGTCATGTGAAATACAAAAAAAATAAAACGCGCATTAAATATGTTCATCAATTTTAAATTTAATTATCAATAGCATTTTTAACCCGCAACTAATTTACACGTAAACGATCGAGAACAAGAAAATGATCAGTACTAAGATGTTTGAGGCTTTTGTTTCCTGGTATTCAGTTTAAGTTGATGAACAGATTTCATCGCGTATTAATTTCATTATCATCGGTAAGTTTTAAGAGATTTTCTGCATAAAGTAATTTTGTCATACAGATATTTAACAAGGAACAGATAATAACGCAGTCGCATATTGTATGTAATCAAAACATTGTTAAGATCATTAGTACTTATATATTTATTAATACTGAACCTCCCGCCATTTCATATATATACGTTCATCCCTGCCTTGTCGATATCTCGCGCATTAGGACGAAGAGATTTGCTTCGTCCTTAATGCGAACAGCGAAGGACTGGAACAGCCTGTCGGCGACAGTGTTCCTGTCCAGGCATGACGTGGGAATCTTCAAGAGAAGAGTGAATAGGTTGCTTCTAGACTAGTGCGCTTTACCACCAAAGACTATATCGCCGCTTACCATCTGTTGGGATCGTAGTCAAGCGATAGTCTATACCAAAAAAAAAATAATATCTAACATGAGCGGTCAAATGACCGCTGTAAAATAAAGTACGTATTTAAGAAAAACAGAGATTTTAACCAATTGGATAGTAAACATGTAATTTTTCTGGTGTTACGATAAAAACCCACTTCTCGCTTTTCTATTTAAAAAGTTTTTTCATATTATTATGCATTTTCAGCACATTTTTGTACTGTACGCTTTCCACTTAGGTATTTTTTTTTTTCATTTTATGCAAATTTGTTCATTATTGATTTTACAATATCTTATTTGACAAGATTTCCGCTCAGAAGAATTTGTAGCAGTGTTTATTATTGTTTTTGAGGAAAGTTCTTTGCTTAGCTATCTCTTCTTCTGATACTCGGTCTTATATATTTCTAGCCTCTTATGCGCCGTATGTATTTAGAAGTAGAAAAAATGCATACAATTTTAAAATGTATTGAACATTACATTTCGTTTTCAATACTCAAACAGTCTCTAATTCTGTATATTTTCTTACATGTGTAATGATGTCATGATCAAGGGATATGCTGACTCAACTCTGCTCTTTATTGTTTTTAGCTTATTTCATTTAGTGTATCGCTTCAGTCCTAATATTCCCTTGTAAACATTATAAACCAGTGCGTTTCCATGATTAGATCATTCTTTTATTTTAAGCCAAACAGTTCCATCCACGGCAGTTTCAATCTCTTCCTCATTTTCACTTTTAGATCTAACTATAAACTTTCATTGGTGATATCTACACAACATTATTGTATCTAATTATAAAATGGAAGGTGGCTGCTAAAGCAATAACACATGTTATTTGTGTCTCTGCTGTAATATTAATAATGTGTTAAACATTGTTTATGCTTGTAAAAAAACACATGTATTTAGGAAACAAAGTCGCGAAGTGCTATTTTAACAACAAAATTAAGTGAATTATGTGCCTAATTATAGAACTAGAAAGGACAACAAGGATTGAATGTAGACCATTGCGTTGGGACATTTTCTGTATCCAGTATCATATTGAATAACTATGTGAGGCGACGAAGTATAGTCCCTACCAGTGTCAATGCTTCAATTGTTATGCCGTGAGACCCTGGACTTTTTTATGATTTTAGATGTTTTATTTGTTCATAAACCTCTTTTTCCTTTATTTGTTTAACTGCATTGGAATTCATTACTACTTCTTAGATTATATTTTATAACTTCGTCTAGTACATCCTTTTTAACTTGGACATTAGACATTCTCATTAAGTTTTGAGATAATGTCTAAAATATTTTATTTTCTCATCAGTTTCTGCAACTTCTGGAATTCAGAATTCCAATCTGAGAAAACCACCTACATTAGCCATGGTAAAATAATTGCATTAAGAGACTTTATTGATAAAATAGGATAACTGAGAAAAGGAGAAAACTTTATCCCATGATAAAGTTTTAACTACACATGAAATTGGAAAGGGAAATGAAAGAAGAAAGCACTTGATAGAATATGTTTATGAATACAAAATTTCAATAAATAATACTTCAGTAAAAGTTTTAGTAGAAAATGGATATGGATGTCCCCGGACCAAAATGTAAAAATTAAATTGATTTTATAATGTCTAATACTCCAAAACTAATAAGCAATTAACGAAGACCCAAATAAAATAAATTTTCTATCAGACCATAGATTACTGCAAGCATCGTTGTTATTAAACATATCCAAAAAGAGCAGAATAAATTTTAGATTAGTTCCAAAAGTTCCAGAAACATGAGAAAATAAAATATTTTAGACATTATCTCAAAACTTAATAAGAATGTCTAATGTCCAAGTTAAAAAGGATGTACTAGACGAAGTTATAAAATATAATCTAAGAAGTACTAATGAATTCCAATGTAGTTAAACAAATAAAGGAAACAGAAGTTTACAAACAAATAAAACATCTAAAATTATAGAAAAGTCCAGGGTCTCACGGCATAACAATTGAAGCATTTAAACTGGCAGGGACTACTTCGTCGCCTTACATAGTTATTCAATTCGATACTCGATAGAGAAAATGTCCCAATGCAGTGGTGTACAATCAATATAATTCTTCTTTATAAAAAAAAGTTAACCCAGTGAACACTAAGAACTACAGACCCATTAACCTAATGGCTAATATGTATAAACTATTTGCATCAATCATTTTAAAATGTGTAACCAGGTTTATTAGTAGCAGACAATCAATTGAATAAGCTGGCTTTCGCACAGGTTTCAGCACAACTGACCACATGCACACAACAGATTATTGAAAAATGTAAAGAATATAACAAACATGCTCTAATCACAATGGGCCGGACAAAAGTCACATTATACTGCCAACCGGTAGACAATATAGGCAACAAATTGGAACGGACCTGCAGGAAAGAGTAAGGTGGGCTGATGACATAACCAACATAGCATTAAAATTATGGTTCACTCTAGCCAGAGATGGAGACGTATAGAAAAAGTTGGAGGAGGCTTTCACCTAAAGAGGGGCCCATATCCCACAATGAGTAACAAACCATTACAATAGTAAATATACTATACTAACATCTTATTAGCATTTGAAATGATGTACAATCAAGGGAATAGAATTAAAGGTTTTATTATTATTACCTAATAATAAGTTCTTAATTTTTTTGTTATGAAATGTATGTTCCAGTTATGGTTGTTAAGGGAATAATTTTCTTTGAGACTTCGTTTTTTTTTTCAATGTGCATTACAATTACTACAGATAATTTGAAAAGCAAAACTAGTTATGTCTATTTTTTGGTAAAAAATATCTTGTTACACTCATTTTATTTAAATTTTAGGATAATTAGTTTTTGGTGACTATGACTAGAAAGAAAATTAATATTTTTTTACTATTAAATGAGCTATACGCGAATTTTGCTTACTACAATTTGGATTCGTTAATTTCTTTTACTGCTATAATAATTTTTTAGTGAAATTAAGAATGTCGCTAATATTTTCTTCTTTATACTTTATTCATGTGTATGTTTTAATATTTGAATGTATGTACACAATTTAGTTACTTAAGGTAATAATTATACTCAATGATAAGGACATGTATACCTTGAGAATTATGCATGATTAAATAAATGCCTAATTGTGTAATAAATAAATAAAAATGTAACCATAATATAATTATATGAAAAGCAGAACACTTATCATATAATACTATGGAATAGATTTATTTTTATAGGACAACATAAATATAAATATTAGTTAAACTAGAAAAAAACTTAACAATATGCAGTGCAGAATTTTAATGACCATATGTAAAAAAATATCCACAATACCAAAAGTACAAAATTACAAATTTAATATTTAAATGCTGCATAGTACTGTTTATTTATTTATTTACAAGTCGTAAACTTGTAAGCATCATGAAGGTATTAACTCAAGAATACATAATAAATTAAACTTGAAACTACTGAAGTACGTTTTACTTATGTACAAGCAGCGCTACGACTGCACTGGTCGAACGGTGGAATAACGATGGACCCTGCTCATTGTCCATGAGAGTATTTGTAGCAAATGCATATTGATCAATCACAAGACTATCTTTTATCATCATTACCAACTTACAAGTCCTACAGCACTATAATTACAAGAACAATATTAAATGATCAAGTCCTTATCGTATCGACCAGAAATAGTTTCATCTTTTTATGGTAGATGGCGTTCGCGAGGCTCGCTGACAAATTTATTTAGGTAGTGTTAATATTATGAAAAAGAATTTAAAATCCTGTTTCACTTTACGCTTTGTATAATAATATATTATAATTTTAGTGAACCATAAACAAGATCAAAGATAGGTTTATTCATATATATTATATATAGATTGGGGGCTGTTAAAGGGTTTTAATAAATAACAACATCTAAAGCTTTCTATATTATTTTCTTTTACTTCACAGGCAGGCATCACATTCTTATTTTTGTTCAGATTATAAAATTTATCTAATTACAACACATGTTCTTAAATCTATAATCTTATAACCTTTAATATAACAAAATAATCTTAACTCAAATCTGTTCTTTAAGAAATTTCTCTTGCCTAAACTTTTAGTTAACATTTCCACTAAATTAAATTTTGTATTAATTTTTACAATATCAATTCTTTTCACAATGCCCATTTATGTAATGATACTGCACCTCAATGTGTTTTGAATTTTTAGTAAAATTTTCATATTTAGTAATTGCAATGGCACAATTTAATTGGATTATAAAATTTTTCATCATATATTTCACTAATCAAGGTTTCTAATAAAAAGCATTTTTGTTACTGCCTCTGACATAACAGTATACTCTGCAAAAGTTAAACATTTAGTTGTGTTTTTCAAAAAATTTAGGTCCCTTACAAACTAATAATAAAACCAGTTGTAGATTTTCTATCCACATTATCTCCTACATAGTCACAATCCACCATGCAATCTAATATTTCAGTATGCATATTATCATAGTAAGTTAACTTGGATTTTTAGCCTTATACAATTATTTTAAGATTCTCATAGCATATTTGTAATGTGTTCAGTTATATCAACTTTGGTATTTACTTAAACAATAAACGCTGTATGCTACATCTGCCCCTGTGCCTGTACTAAAATACAATAACTCACATATGATATTTCTGTACTACTTACATCAATTACCACTTTCATTATTTAAAACTGTAATACTTTTATCTATTTCTTTAGCTTGTTCTAATTTTAAATTTGTTTCCATTTAAGTATCATAATACTTAGCATTCTTCAAATCATAATCTGCAATTAAAGATTCAAAATATTTTGTTTGGTTTAAAATCAACTGTATGATAATAAGCTTTTAAAGTTTGCGTTTTTCCTACTGGTGATTATGCATTTTCACTGTATTAATATTGCTGAAATCCTTTGACAACTAATCAAGCTTTATAATCATTATAACATTTTCTTCTAAAAATCCACTTTACTTCAATAACTTTTAACTTTTGGCCTTTCAATAATTTGTCAAGTACTTTCCCACCCACTACTCACTAGTGGCGACCAACCTTTCCAGAAATAAAGCATTGAGCTTTAATTTTGGTTCCAAATGTACTCACACAGTTTGTCTTGTCTGGGTCACAGTAGGCCATATTTTTCTCTTTTATTTTTAAATATACGTAATCAACCGTTCTTTGTTCTTCTGGAATTACGTCAAGAAAATCTCCAATATAACTATAGTTTGGTGGAAGTAATCTGAGAAGGTACCTTAACTTTTCAGCTATTTTTCCTCCGGCCACTTTAAATTTATTTATTGTTTTTACAAAGTCAATAAAAAATCTACTCTCAATCTCTCTCTTCAATTTTCCTCTGCATATTATTTGCATAGCTGTAGATTGTGTTAAATAAATACATTTTGTGAAATTTGTTTAGAATATCGTATGCTGTTTTGCATTCACTAATATATTCCAGTTGTTTATCAGGGATTGTACTCATTAGTATAGTTCTTGCTTTTAAACCTGTCTTTTCCATTTCGCTTCGGCATTTTTATTTTTAATAATGGCGGCCTCGTGACGTTCTTTGTATTCCAACAAAGTTAACAACCTTAATTTCCACATTGAATAGTTTGCACCATCAAAAATGGGTATTATAATGTCTTCTATTTTAGATTGTTTAGCCATTTCATAATATTAACGTTTTATTTCGTCTTTTCACGACAAATCTCCCTTTTGTTTTTCGTTGAAATGTAATCACAAATCGTAATCGGCCTCAATCGTATCTATTTTTATTTTTAACTTTTAACAATCTGTTTTTATTTTTAAACCATGCTCTGTTACCATGTGAAAAGGTTGTAATAAATAACAATGTATTTGGTGTTCTATATTATTTTCTTTTACTTCACAAACAGGCACACATTATATTTTTTTTTTTGTTACCACCAATTATAGATACCACAGATTATAAAATTTACCTAATTGCAACAGATACAAATCAAAAAAGTCGAATAGGTGTCAAAAAACGAATCGGCAAAATAGGTATAAGTAATCTACAATCCTCGTCGTGAATTTTCGGGGTAAAAATGCTAAAACATCTATCTATCCACAACCTTGAAGGAACGTAAACGATTTTTTTTATTACATTTAAAACTATTATTTTGTGTAATAAATATTTTTTTTATATATATATTTCTACATAACATAAATTATTTTGTAGCCAATTAAGTAAAATTTTTTTTATACTATATACCACGACCAGTGTCAAGGCTGTTACGACGGAGAAGAAAGATAGAGATAGACTAGCGCTTGGCTACGATCCCACCTGATGGTAAGTGGTGATGTAGCGTCTGGTGGTAAAGTGCACTAGTCTAGAAAATGCCTATTCACTCTGCTCTTTAAAACTAAATAAATAACTAAGTAAATTATTATAACAGTTGAATATTTTTGGATTAGATTGTTAAAAAAATTAATGCGTCAAAAATTTATATATTTTCAAATATCAATGTATAATTTAAATTACTTTCTATAGTTTTTGTTTCGTTATTTCCTATTTTATTTTTAGTCGTCAATAGCTTAACATGTTTTTCAAGATGTTAAATGATAACGGAGTTATAAATGCTAAAGCGTGCTTGCCGAAAATACCTCCAAATGTTTTTTTTTTTCGTATTGATATCCTCTCGTTCTCCTGTGAAAAAGAAGATAATCTGCGGCGTAGGTCCGGGAGTGGCCGAGCACGGAAGGTGACCGGCCTCTAACCTCCCTTTTATGTAGCAATGCTCGAAGGCTTCCTCAGGAGCCTCGGCCCGGCCTTGTATTTTATTCCATTTATTATTCACCGGGTTGGGGTGCCGTCGAACTTTTTTGACACTTCGACGATCGCTCCTCGGAGTGACTAGGCTCAAGAGACCCCGAGAGGGGACCTCGCTTTGGACTGTCATTGAGCGCGCGCTTATCATTCCGAATCAAGGGTGCCCGAGAGAGCCGGACCTCGATTTGATCGGTTGCTACTAATCGAACATGGCCCCGCAAATGTTGACAACCAAAACACACCAGCGTTATTATAACAATTGCTATAAATATGAAGTTGCGAGGTAATGCAAAAAGTTAAGAAAAATCTTTTCATGATAGTTTAATCGTCACATCATAAGTAGCCTTATAATCGTATCAAGGTTCTGCATGTTACAAAGATAGTTTGTTTATCTAAAATTCTTTATCAATAATCTATAAAAAAATTTACACTTTATAGGGTTTACTTCATCGACATCAGCCGGACGTCGCTAATTAGGCGGATTGACTGCCTGCATCCAGAAGCACCCTGCACTGTTCGGTGCAGTTTACTCTCTGCTCCAGTAAGTTAAAACAATCATAAAAATATTTACAATATACTATTAATAAAATGAATAAACTAAATAATTAAACAAAAGTAAATTAAGACAGATTTAAAAGACTCACAAGATGACCGAACCAATGCGACATGGAGAGTCTTCAAGAAAAAGAATGTTATTTCCTTAAAAGTTAGCAACGCGCGTTCACGATCGCTTAAGTATTTCGATGGCCGTTAGTTATTACCTTCCATCGTATGAATGTGTTCGCTCGATTGCAAATACCCGTTACAAAAAATAATAGTTAACATTTTGGATGTCCAAACTAATATATGTTTAGCAGCAAATAAGTAGAATCTATAAAAGCTTCACGCCGACTTTGTACAATTAAAATTAAATCGTGAAATTGTTTTAATATCGATAATAAACATCTAATATGATGTTACATAGCTGCTATGAATAAAATATTGGGTGTACAAATAAGTCCCAATCGTTACGGTCGGACTTAATAGGTTTGCCATTTCAAACATACATATCGGACAACACTGAGCATAACTTTATTATAAAGAGGCTTCAAGTATCAGTGCGTATTGAATCCTCAAAGATCAAACATACTTTTTTCCCATCACTTCAAAAATGGAAAATTTCGTTCCAACAAAGGTGGTTGCGGGGAATTCTTTTGCAATGCTACAAACAAAAGAAAACAGCAACTGAGGCACATCGGATTCTTGTGGAAAGTTACGGCAAGCATGCTCTGTTGGGCAGTGTCTCCGGGTGGTGTGGCGTTGGCGATTAGTTTAGATATCGTCAACGCCTTCAACTCACTACCCTGGGATGCGATAAGGGAGGGACTTGTCTACCACGAAGTCCCTCT
>DWHU01000783.1:0-15793 GCA_018247975.1 Parides photinus | reverse complement strand
TGAAAGGAATAAATGTTACGTATAAAAAAAAAATCGTGCTTTTCTTTATAACAATATTTATGGCAAGACTAAGTAGAGTGCCCGGTAACAAAAACTTACTCCAAGTCTATCATGAAGTAAGCTAATACAATTTTGAACTTTTATTGCTTATCATAGTGTTATACCCCTCGAAAAGCCGTCGGTCAAGGTTAGCGTCTTTCAAGGCGAGTGCTGAGACCGCGGCTAGCGCTGGGGCCGCCGCGTGCGCATGTAGAACGGCCAGTCCCCACAACCGCCACCTCAGGACCCTGGCCCCGCCCGCCCCTCGCAACCTCGTACCACGCCCGTTCAGGTAGTACACACTCCACATCGCTGCACATTGCACTACCTCCATCCGAAGTACACCTAAACCCACAATCTTTATTTCATACCACTTGCTTAGTAAAAATCTTAAATTTTTCTGAAATTGGAAATCATTTTCTTTTACAATATTGCCATACATTAAAAAAAGGGTCAAAAAAACTTGAGGGTAGATAGACAAAATCACAAAAATTTTTGAAGTGTTTGAATATAGAGCCAGCTTTCTAGTTTTTGAGAATTAATAGGTTTAGAGCTTTATCTTGTCATTCTTAATGAGAACAACAAAGGAGTAGAACAACTTGCTCGCATCAGTGGTCAGCACAAAAGGGATATCTTGAAAAACAGATTGAAAATTTAAATTTAAAAAAGGAAATTACCGTTGCCACAACACTGTAATTATCGGAAGCAAAAAAATATTAGGATTTTTAATCACTTACTAACAGATGAACATTATACTAACCAAACTACATTATAATGTTAAAGATATAAATAATAGAAAAAAAATTGTGTCTATATAATCAATCTTTTTAGTTTCAGAATATGTTTTAAAGAAAGCATTAAAAAGTGCTAAGCTGTTCAAAATAGACTAGCATAAAAATTTTTAATTAATTGGAATACATTTTTTTATTTACTAATAGGTGCAAAGCGTTTGTCTAGACTTCATAATCTGTTCAGACGGAATGAAGCCTAGGATAGTAAAATGTTCAGGCCTAGAATACTTTGGTTCTGCTGCTTGAATCAGCAATAATTAGATAGAAGTAAAATAAGAAGAGTGTATAGTAAAATCTGTAAGAGGCTTGTTTCATAGTTTTTAGATATCCAGTATATACCAGCTAGATAAATGAATACATATCTACTTTGATATAGCTATGCTAATCCTTAAAATGTAGATTGTTCTCCATGATGTCTGACAAGAAAACTTTACACACATCAAGGCAACTAAAGAAGAGAATAATTCCAAGAAGTAAAGTGTATTTTATTCAATAGGGGTTAACATCCTCAAATTATAATGTTAAATAATAATTAATTCCTTTAACAATAGCATCTTTAGAGAATAACTTTATAATTGGAAAAGTAGACTATAATGTTGATAACTTATTTAATTAATATAGATGGAATGTCTGAAGCTCATTTAAAGCTTCTATAATATTTTTTACTGTGTTACATGCTCACCTACAGCATATTTTATATTTATGTTCCTGTGTTAATTTTTGTGCAAATATAAAAGACTATAAAAATTAATTACATGTTTAAATGAGGTGCAATGAGCTCTAGGATGATCTAAGAGTGAACATGCAGGGTAGTTGCCTCCAGGTGCGCCCAGTCGTGGGCTCAGGACTGCAAGTGTCACAGAAAGTAGTACACCGAACACCATCCAACGTCTCTTGAATTCCAACCACAAATTAACATTGTATTCACTTCGATAATTAACAAATGCTTTCTGTTTTACTTGTAAAAGTATTGTTCCCGTTTCAACTCTTTCCATATTACTTTTATTTATTGAATAAGCAAACATCAATTATTTATTTGGTATATCCTTCCAAAATTATATTATAACTACCACTAGATTATAAGGAATTGTTAAAACAATACAACTAATTAAAAAAATTATAATTTGAGCTTTAGATATCTTTTATTCGACAAACGTTAACATCTGCATTGTTTGAAAAACGCGCATCTGCATTGCCGGTTACCGCATGACGCATGTGACGTCACATTGCGAATTTTTTCATTTAATTATCGGCCTTGGATACACGTCTTTTAATCACAGTGATGTCAATTTTCAGTGTGACCATTTTTGGCTTATTTTTAAAAAGGCAATGTGATCAATAAAACATTCAACCAATAATAAACGGTAATTCCACCGGCCTCATTTACCGGGTCAGTCCAACGTCTTAGATTCTTTACAATCTATCTCTTATCACCAATCTTGCCAGTAACAATAAGTAAAAAAATATGATCTACAATCTCTTTTATAAAACTTAAATTGCAAATTAAATATCGATGTGAAATTAAAAACAATTATTGAAATTTAACAACTTCAGAAAAGTTTCTTCATTTAAATAAGTACTTGTTGGTGGTACTACTAGTAGTAGTAGTAGTAGTGTTGGTGGTAGCTCTCTGTTAGGTGACTTTCTAGATAGGCACCACCGCAGTTTCTGTTTCCGCCGTACAACTGTTTTATGCATATATTACTGTGTTCCGGTTTGAAAGGCGTAGTAGCTAGTGAAACCATAGGAGTGTCGACATTTAACACATTATGTTTCAAGGCGACGAGCCCAATGTGATGCTCTGTATACCATCATAACTGTAGTAGTGTCATATTGTTATGAGCAAGTGTATTATTTACAATGAGGCGAACGTCTCCCACGTCTCGTCGTTTCGTTGAATAAAAATAAACTTTATAACAGTACTTAAACGTCATTGTCAAAGTGACACTTACAAGAACATTTGATGTTCACACTAATTTTGTTTTGTAGTTTCAGTAACTAGACAGAAATCAATTTAATTTCAGATTATAAAAAACAACCATAATGTTACTAAATACAGTTAAAAAAATTTTTACTAATTATAAAAGAACACCGGTATTGAGGTTAATTTTCAATATCTAAATCAGCTGAATAATATTTTGCACCAAATAGAATCAAAATTGAGTTCGCCGTTTTATAATATTTATTTCACAAGCCTATTGCCAAAATATAATAACGTACAGACAGGGAGATATTTTTTTAGTCATGATCATAATCAGCCCACACCAGTTTACTAGTATTAAAAGTCTCCTCTTAATCGATAGTCCTTGGACTAAACGTTGCATATTATTTTCATTCATTAAGTAACTTATTTTTTTTAGTATTGTGAGACACAAAGCAGCTTATGAAGGTGAAGGGAAAACAACAGTACGCGTTATTAATAAAGAACAAGACTTAGGGTTAATGATTGATTCATATGCAACAGTGGGTATAATAATTTACACTCTCATTCCTTTGTTTTATTCTCGTTGGATTAGAGTATCGTTAATTTTAGGTAAAATTTATGAGTTTTAATAGGCTTTATAAATACAAATTTAAAACCTTAACTATGATATGATACTTAAGATGTTCACTTGATACAATATGAATACACTTGGTAAAGTGGTAATATTACAATTATGTATTACTAATTATATTTTATTTATGGTGATTACTGCCAAATGAGAAAATTTACCAGCTTTCCCAAATTTACCAAATTTCCAGCTATAGAGATCAATAGCAATGTTACATGATAGAGTAACATCACAGAATACATTTTCATTTCAGTTCGGCTTCAGACTTAACAATGGGATCACAGTTTTGGGGCCAATGGCCATATTTCCCAGGTATGGAATAAAAGTACTATGAATTATAAGTTTATTTCTTAGTATAAAGATGTTGATCAAACCCATAATATGGTTATATTGCTTTAAATAATATAATACAAGATGTTGTGCATGTTACCTTGACGCCTATAATCTTAAATCTCTTTGCCTCAATAACAGATAGTCGAAAGAATAATTTACAATTACTTAATTTATTAAATAAAATTATTTTGTCTTACAATATATAGAAAACAAATTGTGTCCTTTACCAAAGCACAGTAACTTTTTTAAATTGTTTAATGCAATATTTTTAACAATGTTTTACAGGACAGTAATATCATGGCAAGTTCGTGGCTCCAATGAAATAACAGAGGGTGCTTTGAAGTTTTTTAAACTGCTTGAACCGAAGATTGATTTAGTGGTGAGTAGTGAAGTTATATTTAAAAAAATTTTAATTTCTTGCAACAATTTTAATCTAATTACAGCACCATTCTGTACCGTAGAATCATTTGATTTTTTTTTTTAATTTTTCTCGTCTTTTGGGGCAAATGTGAATCCTGAATTATTTTATACAGTTATGATTTAATTGAGCAAATAAATAACATATAAAAAATATAAATATTGTGTCTATCCTAAAAGAACAATTATCAGATGAGGCTTTATGTATTTTTTTTTACATTATTGCAGTTTTAACCAAATATGTATACAACAGTTTTAACTTATTTAAGAAACGTTACAACCTGTTTGATATTGATATGATTACAATGAGAATCGTCCATAAACTTGTGAATTTTGATTTCACTATCTGAAGTGGCCGGGAAAATCATTAAACAGTACTTTAGTGCAAAAAAATTGTCTGTGTACTAAAAAAACCTGTTTACAGATCGTTGGGTTGGAGACGAATGACCGCAGTGCAGTTGACATTGCATACAAAGCGGCTCGCGCCATTAATCTCAATGTCGAGATGCTATCCACAGAGCATGCATGCTCCACATTCAACTTCCTAAATGCTGAAGGCAGGTAATTAACAGAAACTGTTTTGATATCAGGTTTAATTTATAAGATATTAAATAATTTAAGATTCTAGATGGTTTAATTACATTAAATGATGCAAACACTTTAAAAAGGTTATACTTAAGGTGAGCAGATTTTTACTCTCCTACAATTGTCCTTAACTAGTCCAGACCAATCTGCAGATTATTTCATTTTAACTGTTTCTATATATATATAAATATAATTAGAACAGCAAAAGTTATCTAAATGATAGAGCCAGTATGACAAATATTATAGTAACGAAATTGAATTCTGTTAATGACTAAAGAGTGGCGTTTCTATAGTCTTAATTATTACCATATTATTATGGATAGACAAATCACACTATCAGATGAATGCCTTCATATTATGAATATTCTATACTTTGTGGTTTGGTATTATATTATCTACTTGTCAAAATAATTATTCTTTTAAATATATGAACAGGTCTGTGGCGGCCGCGCTGATTCCGCCATTAATTGTCACGATGAACGAAGACGACATGTTACAATCGCAGCTACATTATAGGAACCTCTATAAACGCGGCATATAGATGATCTCAGATGGTAGTCATAGCCAATAGATTTGACTACAAGATGGCGGATCGGTTTTAATCATAATAGACAAAGGCTTTTCTTGAAAGGTTATTGATATGTACATATTAATTTTTCTTCAACCTTTAAGATTCCTTTGAGTAGGCCCTCCGTAAGTATTTAGTCAATTGTATATAATAGATGCCTTAAGTTTGTTTCAAGTAATAAAGATTTATTACCCAGTCGTGAATTTTTATTTTGGTTTATTAAAAATCTATTTACACTAATATATTTGTCTCTGAAAGGCTTGAAGGTTTATTTGAAGCATAACGTCAAAAATAGACATTTCTGTATCCAATCCACACAAAGCCAGCGTAGTAAATATCCATAACTCTGAGAAAGTCACGAAACTCGCCATCAAAATATGTTGGTTGCTTATATTTACTTTGTTTTCGAATGTACGGTTTTTTGGACATACAAAATAGGTTAATTTTGTATTAAAAAGTCTAATCATGTAACGGATATTTTATTAAATACATTTAATAATTAACATAACAAAGGAAATTGACTAAGTATCTACCACATATTGACAGATTCACATATATATTATTTTTTCAAGATTTGTAAATACGGCTTGCAAATAAAGGTAGTTTCTAAATGTGGTACATCGTGAGTAGACACTGACTGACCACTCGCATGTAGCGCTCCCATACACTCTTTAAGTCTGCTTCCCTGTAAAGATACAATGACCAAATTAGGTTACTGAAACAAATTGTAAAAGAAACAACATAAAAGAAACATTTCAATGCTTATTTAATATTTATTACATAAAACAGTTCATTTAAATCAAAGGTTTCCAGACTTTTATCCCAGAAACCACTTTCAAAATTATGCTGGTGCCGGTGGACCTCCTGCAGTTACAATTCTACTATATTCCTGTGTAAGTAACAGTCGGTGAGTTTCTTATAGTATTACCTGCTTATGTTAATAGGTAATGTCAATACAACATTTAGTTCTTTATGACCCGGGTGGATTCCTGTGGTCTTAGGCCACTTTGGGAAATAAAAATTTAAATAATATTCCAGATACACGGAAGCGACGAGGGAACGTAAACAAAATCAACTTCTAAACTAATTTCATCTCTATACTTGTTGTCTTTGAAAATAACTTAGCATTGATATTTTTTATTGCAGTATCCTCGGACATAGCCATAAGAATAAAGTGCAAAAATCTACTCTCATAGTTAATTAACTGAACGAACTAGTGAAAATTAAATAGTTTTATACAAAAGATCGAAAATAGGTCAATTGAAAAATAATAATAATAACATTGAGTTAATAAATAAAAAGAGAAAATTACCTCAAGACATCCATCTGCAGTGCACACTGCTCGTAAGCACACAGGAACTGTGCTAGATCAGTCTTAGGCCAGCAACCCAGCCGCAGCGGTTCTATACACCTGTAATTTCATATTCATTCATTCATTTTGTTTATCATTTATACCACAAAGTTTGTGAATAGTATTATTCTTCGTTCGTTTCGCTTTGTTCGCTGTATGTTCAAAGTTAATTTACCTGTCATTTTAAATGAACTGTGTTGCCACAACAAAATTTTAAACCTGAATCCAGAATAAAAATATTCAATTGCAGATCATTAAAAATTTGTCAAATTTAGAATAGAAACTATTAATAATAAATTAATGGCATACCTACAAATTGTATCACATTTATTCAGTCTATTATCCATGATATACTGTTATTTATTTAGCGCCTCCCTGTGTAACTTGTATTTATATAAGCTTCCTAAAATAACCAAAGCTGCCCCCAGGGGGTGGTATCACTAACTCTGAGTACCATTAATCTAATCTTAAATGTAGCTACCTCTCAAGAAGATCTATAAACAGCGAACGGAGTTCCCTGCCCCGGTGCAGATTGCAGGCCAAGCCCACCAGGGCACGAGTGTACAACCTGCAAAAGAATACAATATCATAACATTAATACACTAAACTAATAGATCTATTTTAATCTTCATTTTTAACTATTCAAATTATTACTTAAGAGTTATTAGCAAGCTTAGCTAAGCTCTACTCTAAGCTAACCGAATCTGGGGTTAATTTTTTTTAGATAATATGTTCGTATTCTTAGCTCTACATATAATAGCCTTGTAAAGAAATATTTAAGATTCTAGAGGTGCAGGTTTAAATTCTCTAGCTTCTGATAAAGGAGAGCATATACTGTGAACAAATCGAAATGCTCTGTCATCTATCAAGATTTTGCTTAGTTGATCCTAGGCCTCTTTCAAACGCACTATAGAAGACCACTGAGCGACTTTGAGTAAGATGAAATTACACAAAATTCCGCTTCAAAAAAAGAGAGGTTCTCTCGACGGACAATACCTTTTTTAATTTAACTACTAAAGTACAGTTATTCACAATTGCAAAAGTACAGCAGACTCATAACGTAAGTCACCTGAAATTGAGCTCGAGTTCCTGATAGGACTTGTCGAGTAGTTTAGGCCGGAGCCGCATGCAGACGAGATGTTTGTGCTCTTTCTCCTTGTCCAGCAACAGACGCAGTTCACGTAGTTCCAATAGGAACTCGCGGTCCATCTCCGTGTCGTAGTACTCCGGTCCAGTGCAGCTGTATGTCCAACTACCCATTATAGCCTGCAATACCAAACAAAAACTTTTAAGTATAAAGAAGTGATAGAGTGAAATGAAAAGATGATAGAGAATCTTATGTCAAGGTGTAGTATTTGTGTTTTATTCTAAGAATACCTGAGCACAGTGGAAGAAGTCGTTGAAGGTTAGATATTGGAGTTTGCGCTTGCCTGTCTCGAATCTCATACAAGCAATGAAAACCACCGCCCCATACTTTCTGAAACAAATTATCGCCAAATATATTTCATGAACCAATACATAGTGCGCGCAATTGTGTCCAACCCGCGCTTAGAGGAGGAGGAGCTTATTCTTTTGGACCGCGATTAAAAGGAGATTCCTGAGCGAAGGTCGTCCAAGGGACTCTTTCGACTATTTTCCTACCATGAAGGGGTTGGTAAGAAAGAGGGTACTTTCCGGGGCAGCACACGAATCCACTTGTAGTGAACACAAATTAAACAAACTGGTTGTAGAATCTACAGGGAGCATACATAATACGGGAGGATATAAATATAAACAAAATACATACCAAAATATATTGACGGGGTTGAGAGGGGTGCAAAATAAAGGGGGTTGAGATTTTTAGGCGAGTATACTTGTTCGTGCCGAGAGACATTATCCGAATGTTTTTTGTTGTAATAGTGTTGCCACACTTAAATCAGTGTGGCAATTAAAAATAGAAATAAGTTTTGAGAGAATTACTTAACACATAGTAATTCCGTTACAATAAGGAGTATCCATAAGATGAGCAGACTGAAGTTCATTCAGAGAAAAGATCACCTTTGTGTCTAGAAATCATTTCAGAACCCATTTTGGGTACCAAATATAAGGTAAATATCAGTAATATAACATAAAGAGACTCAAAATCTTAACTAGCACAAGTGCATTTCAAAGTGCGTTTATCATTTACCGTCATCTGAACATCCTGCATGTCAGATTGTGAGTATGAAACTATACATTGCATGGCACTTTAGTCCACTTTAATTTCATTAATACCTAGCAAGTGGCTCCGATATGAGGAAAGTGTTGCGAATGTTTGTCACCACATTTCCAGGCATCTCCTCCACAGCTTTGAAAACGCGCCGGACGTTATCGAACTGGCGTCGACAGCACCGCAATGGAGCACCCGAACGCTCTGCCACCTGCAGATGCAAACGTTGGTTTTTAAAATTTTATAGCTAACAGTATTGTATTACTAAATATACGCAGCTGGTATTCTATGTTATCGGTATCGTGAATTAGGACAATATTCTGCTAGATTCTTCACAATACAAACTGCAAAAGAGTCCAACAGTATCAATGTATCTTTTAAGATATGATTTAGAATTGTATTAAAGGGAGCTTATATAAACTTTAATAAATAATATGTAATAGAAATTCATGGTAGTGATATAATAACATTTAAATTATGTATATATACATTTAAATTTGTAATAGCTGATAAAAATAAAAACGCACAATAATGGCCACTAGAAATGAGCAGTGCTAAACTTGAGTGGTACTTGGTTCATTGTCCAATCCAACTGTGTCCATTGTTCAACTAATCATGATAATGATTTAATACAAAAATGTGAAAATACTACAAATAAAAGTAAACAGACATGAATTATTTGTAAGGTTAAGGGTATGGTGTGTTTTACCTCATCTAAATCTTTTCTATGCCTTGAAGACAATTTTCTCCCCAGGAGTTCTCTAATGACTGCATCATCAAGATCATAATATCTGAAATAAAATATTGTATTCTATCATATGCATTAACAAAAAATCTTTAAAGTTTTAAACATGACTCAGTTTATTAATACCAAATGCTTAAATAATTTCTTATACAGAAGTATTTACTTTTCTATCAACATGTGTTTTGTAGGATCATCAATTTGGAAGATCATCTGCTCGGAGAGTTTCGATGGAACTGTTAACAGGCGTTCAAGTAATGCGAAAGTTCTGCAACAACATTTTCACATTAAAAAATGTACATATTTCTTATAAAGCACTACAGGTGAGTGAATATCTGAGATGTTGAAGAGGTTGATAACAAAAAATAATTCTATTTGGTTCTAGATGAATATCTAGAATGTTTTTAAGGAATAAGATGTTGTTTTTAAGAAATCCTTAAAAAACACAAAAGCTAGACATTCATGTATAAATATTGTACCTCAAAAAGCTATTTCATATGAAATAGGCAACGACTCTCGTTACTTTATAAATTATTTCTTTATATACCTGTAGTGATCCAAAACATCACTAGCTATAAGTTCCACTGTCGCTCCGGTTTGTTTTTCCGCTGCCCTCTTATGAAGAGTAGAAACTGCTTCACTGGCTAAAATTACAACAATCATGACCAATTATATATGCTAACATATAATATTGGGGTTTCATTTTAATATCAAATTAGAAAAGCAGGAATTATAGCCCATGAACATACGTGTTAATACTTACATGAACATCCCTCAATCCATAGCTGGTATATTTCAGGATCAATAAGTGTAAAATTACTGACAAATACATCAACTTCTGTGTACATTTTCAAATATTTTTAGATAAAAATTATGGATCAAAAATGTGTTTATTTATAAACTTGATCCATACTAAATGACAGATTGACAGATTTTTTTTTAAATAATTGGAAAGCAAAATGTTCTAATGATAGGTACTACCTGAACAGACATAGTAACATCTTATTTTATATTCAACTTACCATTAGTATTGATGGTGTAGGTCTCTGCACTGGGAGTAGGTCTTTGTACTGGTGGTAGGTGTTTGTTGCCGAAGACCGTCTAGTAGGTTCCATTGCAGCTTCTGTTTGTTCAACAAAACAAATATCGTTTGCTTCCGGTTTGAAGGCGTTGTAGCTAGTGAAATTACTAGAGAACCGAGACTTAACATCGTTATCTTAAACCAACCAGCACAATGTAGTAAATATCATCCTAATTACCACCGCATTGATAACAATTGATCATAAGATCAAGCGTATCATTCACCTTCAGGTGAACGTCTTGATCGTCAAGTTACTTCGATAAATAAAAAAATACCCATGTGTTCATTTCATACGTAACATTTTTATTTATTAAGGTAATTTTTTACTTTGTATATGGTAACCCTAAATAACAACTTTGAGTATCCATTATTGCTTGTTTCGTCTTTTTCTACCTATTTAGAGAAAATGATTTTTTACTATTATTGGTGTTATAACTTAAAACGCGCAGTGATATAATAAGAAGGTGATCTATTTGGATCCTTTGATTGTTTTTTGAACAAAATGTTTTATTGGATTTTGTAATGATGTAGACAAGATACAAAACACTTGTATGAAATCTTCAAGTAAATAGTTTCTTTACGCCTAAAATCTACTGAGATAAAATGAGCAGTAAAAGTTATTTATTCTACAAAATGTTGAATTTATGTTATGTCTGTCCATAAGAAAAAAGCTGGGATGTTTACACTGCACCACTGCTTCGAATATATACAAGTTAAAATGTAATTTCATTACTTACAGCGCTTTTCACACCGAAGCACTAATGTTTATACATAGTATGGTGATATACCTAGTTGGTGTCCAGTAACATGTACTTTTTATGAATCTCTATATCCCATCAATCTTAAAGAAATGTTTTTGTCATGTAAGTAAATAAATACATATTTTTTACATTAGTGCTTTGTAAAAGTTATAAAGTTCATAGTGGTCTACATGTATAAAAATACGAAACCGTCAGTTAGTTAAAAACATTGAATCAATAAATATTATAATTTAAATTGATATGTTCAAGTTAAGAAACTTGACGGAATATCATTGAAGGTGTAAATATAAATCAGTTCAATTACATGACAACATGTATAATCAAATTGTAATGTAGTCCAGCTTATTATATTTTTAATAAGATTTTTCTATGGTATTTTATGCTTTAGTTTTTATGCCTATCAGCTTTAATTTTACTTGATTAATATTTTGGCATAATTTCTTACTGGACTAGCTTTAAGTACATGCATACTGAAACTTTTTGCATTTAATATTTTAATCTCAAAATAGTGTTAACATAATTTGTTTTAAATAATTTTGATTATCAGTTCATGTTGTCTTGCTAAAGCTATAGTAGTAATAAAAATTTTAGAATTAATTTACTGCTATCTCCAGATTATATAGATTCTTCATGACAAAATTCTGCAGCGCTGAAATAGTAAACATTTAGTTTTATAAAAATTTGAGCAAGTATTTATGTTATTTCTCTAACAAGCTCTGTTTATGTGTTAACCTTTAATGGACTAAATATCTACATGTATGGCATTATACTTCACTGGGTCCTTGTGTAAATTAAGATTTTTCTTTTAAAAAGAAAAATGTGCCTTATTGATATCTGATATTCTTCTGATCTCTCTGAAGATCTGATCTGATCTGATCTGATCTGAAGATCTTATTGATAACATACATATATTTATGAAATCTTATTTAAATTTTACTTCTCATTTTCATTTAAAACACTATTGAAAAAATAATACTTATTAGAATTATGTTAAAACATTGTTGACATAATAAAAACATTTCATTAAAATGTAATAAATAAAGATTTTTTTTAGTCTTTTGTAAAAACTATGATTACAGAAATAGGTCATGGCATCATCTGAAGATAAAGGATCCTTTAGTGTCCATGGTGAGATATATTCAGAAAACATGTTTGCTAGTGTATGGGTGAAAATAGAAGATGTAGATGATAATTCATCCGAAGGGTATATGATTAATGAGAATTCGGAGCCGATAAATGAGGAATCATCGTTAGTATCTGTTATTTGATTTTTGATACACAAAGGCAAAGGTTTACCATAGTCAAACATTTATCTGTTAATTAAACAATTGGAATTTTTCTATAATTTTAAGTCGCTATTTTTCCATAAGGTTTTAATTATTTTTTCTTATATTAGCTTATTGCTAGAACTAAAGAGGTCGAAATTTTGCAGGAACGAAAATGATGACCAGGCCAAGAAGGTTAGACAGAAAGGCCCTATGGTTTTCTGCGCATTATGTGATTTTTCAACACCATACAAAAGCAGCCTGATAAATCACATGTTTAGGCACAAAACTGCGAACCCGTACGCTTGTGAGAAATGCGACTACACCACTAAGTACCGCGCGTCGCTCCAGCGCCATAAACATTTAAAACATAATGAAAGAAGGGAAATTATAAAAAAGCCAACCCATCCTTTAAATCATTTTAAATGCGACGAATGCGATTTTATAGCCAAAACAAAACCAAACTTAAAAGCACACAAACGGAAACATGTGGATATCAAACAGTTTAAATGCTTACAATGCCCATACGAAACTGCTTACAGGCACAACTTTCTAAAACACAACAGGCAGCATAACAAAGTATTGTACAAATGTAACAAATGTCCATTCATGACTAAGTATGAGGGACACATTTATAGACACATGACTCAAATCCACAAGGGACTGATTGAGAAAGGTCATAATTGCAAATTCTGTGATTTTTCCACTATGGTCGGCTGGAGGTTAAATGTTCATGTGCAAAGAAGCAAACAACCTGAAATACTTAAATGCAGTTACTGCGACTTCGAGACCATGTACAAATGCGAAAGCAAGCGACACAAAAAGACTCACAATTCCGAAACAAAGAAGCCAAACACCAAGGAGGATGCATTAGAAAACCTTAGTTTAAATTTAGATTTCGACCTTGACGGACAAGGATTAGAAGTCCCCGCCAAATACATAGAGCCAAGGAATACCAGTGAAGATAGGACCAGCAATTACACTGTAGACCCTAACTATTTGGAGAGGAACAACATTCAAGTACTGGAGTCCGATGACAAGGAGCATCCATTTAAGTGTCATATGTGCGACTACTCGTCTAGGTTTAAAGCGGCCGTGCAGCGCCACTTCCGGCGGCGGCACACGGACCAACAGACCCGTCCTTTCAAATGCACCAATTGCGATTTCTCGACGAAGACGAAAGATCAAATAACGTTACACATAAAGCGCAGCGAATCTATAAACAAGCTTCGGTGCAGCTATTGCGAATTCACCACCACGTTCAAATGTCAGCTGATAATGCACAAGAAGATACACTACAAGTACAAATGTACCGAATGTGACTACTCTTACAAGAACAAGTACGACCTCGACAAACATTTCTCCATTCAGCACCTAGGTATATTTGTGCAGTGCAAGTACTGCGACTACAGAGCCGCACAGAAGGACACCTTGGCGAGTCACGAGGCCACACACACGGGCGACAGACCACTTAAATGCACGCAATGCGATTATAAAACTGTAAAAGACAGTCTTCTTTTAAAACACATGAACAAAAGACATTACAGCCTCGAAAGAACGGGCGAGATTACAGATTTAAAGTCTTTACGAGTTACCTTAGACAACTGAGAAAGAAGAGAATAGATCATAACTTATATGTAGCCGTCTGGATGACGTAACGGATTTTTTTTTTTAATTGAGAGAAATGAGTTTTAATTTAGTCAATCTTATGGTATAATTTAATCTATGAATTTTTTGACATAAAGTAATAACTATAAAGCCTTTATCACTGTTATCATAGTCTATGTCGAACAATTAGATGTGAATGTAGAATAGTGAAAAAAGATATTGTTTCGTTTTAAAGTCGCAAATGAGAGAATGAAACAACAAAAATGTATATTTGTATGAAAACTTATGTTTCGTTAACGTTATATGAAATACATTTATGGAGGAAAGATGAAATAAATGAAACCACATTGCAAGGACAAATACCTTTTATTTTAAATTTCATTGTGCATATTTCGGTAAATATAAAAAATATGGCAAAATAAAACGTAATCGAGCGTGCATACTTAAAAAAAAATCAGCGCATCGCCGCAACCCATGGGCCTCCCGCGCTGCGCAGAGGACACGCGGCGCAGTGCCCAATATAAGTTAAAAAGGGCTTACAATTAATAACAATTTTATACATAATTTTCATTTTCTCTGACAAAAATAACTGTTTCGCTTTTAAATTTTTTTTTCTCTCCTCGGTACACCTATGAGACGGAAGCCGTTCGTAGACTAGAATGTGTTCTGGAAGCCCCGTGCACAGCTCTCGAAAGATCTACGAAACATGATTCCATTGCTAAAACAGTGTACCCGCCTTTAACAGTAAAGTGTATCCTCTTTGATAACCGTACACGGGGATTCCTTAAGAAATTTAAATCAGCTTAGATCCACTGCCAGTTTCAACTTTGACGTTTCGTGTGGCAACACCACGCTCGACTGTCAACGTTAAAACCGCTCCGGTTTACGCATAAAACCGCACAAATTCTCTCGATTATTAATATCATAATGCTTAATACCTAGACACTTTTAATTAATCAGTATTAATATAATTATTACATACAACTTCACTATTCACTAAGCAGCGAAAGACTAGAGTTTCATAATGGCGTCTACATAACGTACATAGTCAATTAATTTTCCAATATATTTATACATCTGTATATAGCAGTGCCTTGGTAACGCTAGAGTACTTATCAGAAAGAAGTTTTTATACAAGAAAAGGGAGCATAATTCTTAAACCATAACATAAGAAATTATCCCTTTAAAAGATTAAAGCATATTAAATCTATTTCCGTATATACTGGAGTATCACAAAGTGAAATTGTCTCTGTCATTCATAATAAGACTGTTTTACAAAGATTTATCTAAAAAACAGGAATTATTATAAATATAGTGATAAATATGTACAGTTTACGCAGGATTGTAAATGTGTGCATTTTAATCTAATAATAAACGCAAAATATAAATATGAGCAAAGAACACCATCGCACTTGCACCACAGATAAAAAAATTATCAATTTGTTGATATTCATAAAACTTATAAGTACTGTAACGTTACGAAGGCGCTAGAAATGAGAGCGTGCTCGCGAA
>DWHU01000782.1:0-15793 GCA_018247975.1 Parides photinus | reverse complement strand
ACCTTCAGTGCTCTGCCCCCTCAAGTCCGGTGTTGCTCTTAATCTTCTTTTTAGGAGAACGAGAGGATATCAATATCGAAAAAAAAAAAAAAAAAATCGGGTTAATCATGAACTGATGGCGGGCCGGCCGCTAGAAGTATAGGTAATTAAAGACAATAAAGAATTGATAATAATTTATTAAAATTGAAAAATAATCTATTAATTTAAAGCGTGGCACTGCGTAGTGCTTACAATCTTTTTTTATATTAGGCTCAAATTTATTCCGTAATAGAATTCAATAGTTTTCGAATGTACTAGAGTATTATTTTTGCTGTCGGCGGGCCACCAGTATTCGTCCAGCGGGCCGCGGTCTGTGCATCCATGGATTAGATATTGTAACCCTATCTGTAAATAACGATGAATTATTTTGTGTACTTATTAAACGTTATCTTTTACTATTATAGGCGTAGAAGAGAGTGGCTGCAACACAGACACAGATTGCGGCGCAACGGAGGCATGTGTAGCCCGTCGTTGTGTGTCTGCGTGCGCAGGCGCATGCGGTCCCGGCGCTTTGTGCACTGCGCCACAACACCGCGCTCTTTGTCACTGCCCACCCGGCACAGCTGGAGACCCTGCACGGTTTTGCTATACCCGTAAGTATCACATGTCCTACTCAGTTCTACAAAGAAGAAATAAACTATAAAGACCTAAATGGTAGCACTAATACAAAACTATTAATTTTTATAGCGGAATGTACATCTAATGAAAATTGTCCTTTCGACAAGAGCTGCGTTAGCGGATATTGTCAAGATCCATGCTCCCTCGGTGCTCCGTGTGGCCGCGACGCGACTTGTGAAGCTGTATCTCATATAGCTACGTGTCGATGCCCACCCGGAACTCAAGGCGATCCACGTGGTGCATGCATATCTGTTGCGTGTCATTACAATGAAGATTGTGCCGATCATCAAATTTGCAACAGACTTAATAACGTGTGCCAACCAGTTTGTACCGAGGACTCATGCGCTTTAAGTGCTTCATGTACTGCGCGGAACCACCAACCTATGTGCTCTTGTTTATCTGGAACTTCTGGGGATCCTTATGTTCGAGGATGCAGCACGTCATCTGCCATTCCCGAATGCATAAAGGATATCGATTGTGCGGCTGCATTGGCTTGTGTAAATTCAAGGTGTATAGACTTATGTTCGAGCAATCCTTGTGATGGTGGTCTTATTTGTAAAATAATAGATGCGTTACCACTAAGAGCCGTCGCATGTGAATGTCCAGAAGGAGGACGTGTGGCACCAAACAATGGTTGTCGAACTCCACCTGTGGCAGACTGCACCACCGATTCAGATTGCTCTATTAGCGAGACATGCCGCCGCGGCAGTTGCGTAGAAGCTTGCAGAGCTTCACCTTGCGGTTACAATGCCTTATGTGAATCGCTAGATCATATATCTCGCTGCTCATGTCCACCTGGATATATAGGAAATCCAAGAATCGAATGTAATAATGGTAAATTTCACATCACATTTTTTATCTAATATGTTCATCTAACACATTCTTACTTATACTACATTCATGCTTATGTGAAGTTAACTTAGTTTGTTATCGGATATGTAACAACAAGGACTTTTGTTTAAGTTGACGTATCTTTTTTAGAACTAAAACAGACATCGATAGTTGAGTGTTACACGGATGATGAATGTAGTTTAGAACAATCGTGCGCAGAGCGTACTTGTATAAACCCCTGTACGGATGCCTGTGGAATTGGAGCATTATGCCGTGTAATTGATCATAAATCACAATGCGTTTGTCCTAAAGGATATACTGGTGATCCTGCAACACGATGTGTTCCGCGTAAGTAAATACTTTAAACATAAACGTTAAATGATTATAGTTTATCAATGCCTTATAATTATATATAAAACTTACAAATTACCTTTAATTTTACAAACGTCAGCTTACATTATTAAAAAAACATTTTAGCGTCAGACAAATCCACATTACCAGTAGGCTGCAAAGCAGACTCTGAGTGTCCGCTATCCCAAGCCTGCATAAATGGCGCATGCGCGAATCCATGTGTCTGCGGTGAAAATGCAGTATGCAATGTAGTAAGACATCACCCAGTCTGCTTTTGTGAACGCGAGTTTTCAGGAAATCCTTACATTGGGTGCACTAAAGGTATTTTTTTATTTTATGGAAAACTGAACCATAGCAGCATTAATATTAAAATAAAGTAAATAATTTAGTATTCATTCACATTTTAACAATTTGCAGCAAGCTGTATTTCAGATAATGAATGTCCCGATAGTGATACATGTTATAACGGAGCTTGCGTCAATCCCTGTGTTATTGATGCACCATGTTCTATTAGTGCAGAATGCTATGGACAAGCTCATCGGCCAAACTGTCGCTGTCCACCTGGGTCTATTGGAAATCCTTATATTAAGTGTCAATCGGCTGAGTGTGAAGTTGACACCGATTGCAACGATGACAGTATTTGTGAAAAAGGAGTTTGTCACAATGCTTGCTCAATTGAAGGGCGTAATCTTTGCGCGACCAATGCAGAATGTTTCGCTCGCAATCACGCAGCATCTTGTAAATGCCCACCGTCGTTGCCGCTGGGTGACCCGTTAACATATTGCCAAAAAGTGACAGTAATTGGAAAACCAGAATGTCGTATGGATATAGAATGTCCTAGTGGCCATGCCTGTCTTAAAGACAAATGTCGTGAAGCTTGTACAGAACTAAAACCATGCATTGGTAACTCTCGATGCTCAGTATCTGATAGTATACCATTCCGTACTTTAATATGCCGTTGTCCAGAGGGATATAGGCCAGATGAAGGAGGATCATGTACAGCGGCACAATTACCATCTCTTAGTTGCTCATCAGATCAAGATTGTAGTGATAATGAATCATGTGTAAATAGAATCTGTCGCAATCCCTGCAACTGTGCTGAAAACGCAGAATGCTTTATCCGGAATCATAGACCCGTATGTTCATGTCGGGAAGGATTTGATGGCAATCCGTATCATTCATGTCGCATAGTCGGCTGCCGAACCGACACGGAATGTGAATCACATCAAGCGTGCATAAACGGAAATTGCATTAGCCCCTGTCTATTGAATAGCACGTGTGGTGCCAACGCTGAATGTTATGTAGAAAGAAAACAGCCTCTCTGCCGATGCCGTCCAGGATTTGAAGGTGACGCTTACATAAGCTGTAACCTTGTTGAATGTAGAGGTAACGGTGACTGTCCTTTAGATAGACAATGTCACGCTCATAGATGTATAAATCCATGTCTTTCTGGAAGTATTTGTGGAACGAATGGAATATGTTTAGTACGAAACCATATAGCTATTTGCAGATGTAATCAAGGTTTCTTCGGTAGTCCCTACATAGAATGTCGACGACAAGACACAGCTGAATGTTTTGTAGACGCTGACTGTTCTCAGAAGCTTGCTTGTTTATCATCTAGATGCGTTAATCCTTGTACAGAATTACATCCATGTGCCCCACCAGCTACTTGTGAAGTATCGCCAACTCTACCTGTACGAACAATGCTTTGCACTTGTCCAGTAGGATACGTAAGTAGCGGTGGTGGTGTATGTCGACCTGCAACATCAGTTACAGAAAGTGTTTGTGTTTTGGATAATAATTGCACTGCAAATCACGCTTGTATAAATTCACTATGTAAGAATCCATGTGAATGCGGACCTAACTCTGATTGTCAAATAAAAGATCATAAACCAATATGTGCATGCCGACCAGGATTTATTGGGGACCCACGTACTGGTTGTTATGAAATTACATGTCATGCAAACAACCAATGCGCAGATGATGAGACTTGCATTAATCACCGTTGTGTATCGGCATGCTCCATCGATGCTAACGTCTGTGGACGATCAGCTGAGTGTTACGGCTTTGAACACCGCGCTTCTTGCCGTTGTACAGTGGGCACTGTAGGTAACCCATCGATTGCCTGCACGCCTATAAGCTGCCGTTCAAATAGCGATTGTCCATCAGAAAAATCTTGCATCAACTCTAAATGTGTAGAACCTTGCTCAACGATTACTTGCAATGAACCAGCAGAATGTAGAATACATCAACACGAAGTTTATTGTGTCTGTCCCCCGGGATATCAAAGTACGGAGAATGGTTGCATAAAAACGGCGGATCCGCAATGTGTAAGTGACGTTGATTGTCCATCAGGATTGGCATGTCTAAACACAACATGCGTTAATCCATGTTCAAACACGCCTTGTGGGAATAATGCTCAATGTAAGGTTATAAATACCCTACCTGTAAGAACTATGATATGTGAATGTACAGCCGGTTACAAAGGAAACGCACTCTTAGAATGCACACCATACTTAAGTAAGTTTATTGTAACATTAAGAAATCAATAAAAAATATTTTACATGAAATAGTGTAAATTTACCATATAATTTATACTTTTTCAGGCCCCACAACAAAATGTTTAGACGGACAAGGAATTGATGCAAGTGGCGACTGTGTACCTTGCAGTGAAAATGAAGGACGCATTATAGATGCACGTGGACGGTGTGTATGTGATTGGGACAAAGGATATACGCCGCGCAATAACAGCTGCGTGGCAATCGGCTGTCGTGCGGATGACCAGTGCGACGAACAATCCCGTTGTATCAATGGCGCATGCGTAAACGCTTGCGAAGCCGAACCATGCGGTCAGCACACCACGTGTGAAGTGATTGGACACCGGTCCCGCTGCTCATGCCTCCCTGGTTATGTCGGTAACCCCAGAGTTCAATGTTATAATGCAACAACAACGCAAGATAATTACCGCACAGACTTCCCTCTACCTGATATGCAGGTAATGTTCTTGACTTTTTTAACAAGTTTTGTTTTGTACCAACAAATGGCGGAATATTTTTAATAATTATCACTCCTCGTACCTCAGTTATAACTTTTTTTGAATTATTTATGTAATTAAAAAATTTAGGTTCATTGCTTGGCGGATGGAGTGCGCGTTAGTCTTAAAATCAAAGACTTCAATGGAGTACTTTACGTAAAGGGGTACAGTAAAGACGAACGCTGTAGACTTGTAGTTCACACGCCAGAAAATCAGGAAAGTACTGTTGACTTTACAGTACACTTTGGAGATTGCGGTTTAGTGCACGTTAATGTAAGTCAGCGTCAAATATGCTTTTATATTATCATAAACGAAACAAGAATATAGTTTTTTAAATTGTATGTAGTGGCGAGTAAACTTTTTAATGTACTTCAAAATCTCCGTGCGAAAAATCACTTGGATTTCCAGTTATGTTATCACTTTGTCTTATTTACAAAATTTTACTTTTCTATCACTAATAAGCCTTTAAAACAACAGGTCGTTAACAAAAATAATATTTTTAATATTATAATTTTTGCATTTTCAGGGATTAGCGAGTTTTGTACTCGTTATGCAAATACATCCAACATTATTAACATCAAATGCCAAAGCATTCCACATCAAATGCATATACCAGACTGGCGAACAAAATGTTACTTTGGCATTTAACGTTTCAATGTTAACAACTGCTGGAACAATAGCCAATACAGGGCCGCCTCCAACATGCTCTATGAGAATCGTATCTAGGTCTGGCGATGAAGTTAGCTCTGCTGAAATTGGTGAGAACTTAGTTCTTCAAGTTGACGTCCAACCATCGAGTAAGTAATATTTATTTTATGTTAATTGAGACCCAGTGTGAAATGAATCCGTCTAAATACTGTTTAACTTCAAAAATATTTTATGGATTATAATTGTAAATTGAAAATAGCGAATATACCTTTGATATTTTATTGTACTTAGAACAGAATTTTCTAATGTTTTATAGTTTTTCTTATTTGTCTCTCTCTCTTCTCCGCTTTATGTTTTTTTCTTTTTAAATTTTAATTTGTGAACACTGTGATTATGTCTTCTAAAATTTGTTTATAATTCGTTATTTTTTTAAAACAAATATCCAGGGTTAGAGCTTGATTCCACTTGATGTTATATGGTGATATGTGGTCTGTGATGGTCCGGCGCTAACCGTTCACAAATATTAAATTGATTTTTTTTTATATATCACCAAAAAATCTGTGACAAATAAAAACATTAAATGCTTAGATTGACTAAGAACTATTAACAGCCTAAAATTAATAACCAAATTGTAGGTAAAACGACGAAAACAATTATTATTAGAATATTTACTAAATAAGGTGATACTGTGCTAGTTGAATATTGATTAGATTCATTTACAATGAATATAATTCTTGCATATAAATTAACTAATCTTTTTTTTACGTATACAGGTATTTATGGAGGGTTTGCACGTAGCTGTATAGCAAAGACAAGTGAAGTATCAACAAATATTGAAAACGAATACACTGTGACTGATGCGGATGGATGTGCTACTGATGCTGGGATCTTCGGGGAATGGGAGCGCAGTGAAGATGGAAGCGCTCTTCGTGCTGCTTTCAACGCGTTCAAGTTCCCTAGTAGTGATAATATACGATTCCAATGCAACATACGTGTCTGCTTTGGTAAATGCCAACCGGTAAGCTACCATATAATACACAGCTCTAGTACTAAGCATTATTTATTACTCTCAAAATGGAAAATCTAAATAAATCCAGGGCTATTAAATATTTTACCATGTATCTGCGACTTAGAATCATCTCATTGTATTGTTTATTTACAACTAGCTGACCCCGCTGACTTCGTACTGCCTCGATCTCAATCTCAATCAATGTTTTAACTTTACTGCATGATACACTATCACATTTTAATGTGATAAATGCATGATACACTATAACTTTTTATACCTATATAGAGGTTTACCTCATTATGGGTATAAAAATGATATTCAACTGACACAACGCGACCTTTACGCCTAGATTCCCGCTAAAGTTTGTAAATAAAATATTATGGCTGCAATAAGAAAAACCAATAAAAGTATTCATTTAAATTTTATTTGATTTCTGGACGATAGGACGAACATCAAATGTTTGACATGTAAGATTAGTTTCTAAGAGAAAACGAAATTGTTGCTTTTACTATATTCCTGGCATTTATTTGATATTTACTCACCTTTTAAACTTTCCCTGGACTTCCACGAATAGTTCAAAACCAAAATTGGTTAAATCGATTCAGCATTTCTTGAGTTTTAGCGAAACTAACGAACAGCAATTGATTTTTATATATAAGATAATAAAACGTCTGAAAAAGTACGAATACCAGCGCAGGAATTATTTCTAGCGCCAAACAATATTACCGCACACATTACCAGGTTCCGTCTTAAAATTTGTTGCAACTACTGAAATTACTTTGTCTCAAGACGACGAGGATAACATGTATTACAACCTCTCTAGAAAAACGATTGTTACAGGCGGACGTATCATTTATCTTCTTCCCGGTCCCGTGACTGTCAAATTAGGAAAACTATTTTATTGTATCAAAATTGAATAATGAGACTTGAATAACTTTTAGGTCAACTGTCGTGGGAACGACGCTTTTGGAAAGCGAAGAAAACGAGAAGTAATCGATCCCAAAAACAGCCTTTACAGCAATGAAGGTCAATTTAGAGAGGAGGTGATCGTAGAATCGAATCCGATTTTGACGCTGGAACGACGCGATCCGTCGCGAGTCGCCCGGCAGCGTGACGCGTCCGGTGCGGAGGCGGCGGGCGGCGGCGCCGGCGGCGAGGTGTGCGTCTCCGCGGCGGGCCTGGCCGTGGCGCTGGCGCTGACGGCGCTGCTGGCTCTCGTGGCCGTTGCTGCAGCCGTGGCGTGTTGGTTGGTAGCGTGGCGAAGGGCGCGCCCGCCGCCTGCCCCGCTGCCGCATCCGCCTGACTTCCCCAACCCGCTGTTCCAGCGCTGAGTCCGCTAGTCGCGCGCCCCGCTCCTCCGCCGGCGCCGGGCGGTGTCGGCTCTCTTCCTTCTTTCGGCTTTAATCTGTACGTGCCGTCGGAGGACCGCCGGGCGAGGACGCTGCGAGCGCTGCGGCACCGGCCGCATCCCTCGCTCGCGCTCGCTGCGCCCTACCTTAATACTTCTTAAATATTTTCTACTTTCACATTCTAACGTAAAATCGACGCCTCCTTCGAACTTTGTGATATTCATAATATAAATATTCGAAATCACCGTAACTTTATGTATTATAACTATTGACTATAGTTTTTAAGCTAACAATAATAATGATAATAATATTTTGTTGTTTCATTTCGTTCCAATCTTCTTGTAATCCGTTCACATCTGATAGATTTTGCATTAGATTCTTGTACTAGTCGAACACTTTTAAACAAATAATACAACAGTTATTTATGTTAAGTGTATATGACCTGTAGAGTGCTTGAAGTATGATTAACTTTTAAGATCCCGAGTCAAAAAAAAAACAACATGAAACCGACCAGATATGTTTATTATTTATGTCAAAACAATTTTATTGTTACATAAAAATAACTGACATGAAAAATAAATCGATTGTTCATGTTGCTTATTTTTGGTAGGTTGTTTTTCAGCAACGACTACTTATGCATACTTGTCAACATATTTAAGGTTTTTAAACAAACATAAATTGACTACTTTGTTGAATTGCAAGAATTGTCCCTAATAACATAAAAAAAAATTAAATGAGGAAATAAACACTGATGATATAAATTCAATGAGTGGCAAAGTTGTTGCAATCTGTATGGCATGTACTAAGTAAAGCACGCCAATAAACATGAATTGAATGATGCGTTACATCGCTTAAATGCCATTAAGTTGTGACACTGTAAAGTATAGAGCAATCGGAATTAAAGCCGTGATGGTTCAATTTGTAATTCTGTCGTATTCACTATACGTCTCGAGAAGATCGGGTTCGATCCCCGTCCTGAACTTGACCTTCCGGTGAAAGCAAAACTTCGTGAGGAAACCGACATACTCTAAAAAACTGCTTTCGTGATTATGTGGCATCCTTCAACCTGAACTAGGCCAGTTGCTGGACAAAGAACCATGCTCTCTCATTGTGAGCGAAGGTCCGGAGCCCCAGCTGTGAGAAGATTAAGTGGGCTGTGTGTTATTATTTAAGGCGATCAGAATTCCATTCTCAAAGCAGAAACCAGAAGTACCGGTCAAACTCTTTTATTTGTTTATTTTTTTTTTTTGTTTTACGTTGGTGAAATGCCTTCGCATACTTGCCTTTGCGGGGGAAAAAACCTAATCTGTCCAGACAATAACTGCAGATCTGTATAATCAATATATATGATTAGCTAGAAAAGCTAGCCGTTAAACAACCAATTATTTTTCGATTGTTGCTTTATGAGGTGTGTAATATAACCACAGTACCGGTTACGTACTGGTTAGTAAACCATACTCGTTGGACCTGACCTAATTCCATCAAATTACCACTTTTTTCAAAACCCCCCCACATAAACATACCATTTCCAAAGATTTTATTCACTTTCGATTTTGTCAGCAATAGAATCAATGTATTACCTCTAAAATGGCGATTGATTATGTTATAAAAATCCGATCGTTTTTATTTTTTTCTATACGTAACGATAACTTCATGTGTAAGTACCTTAATTTATTAAACTGTTGTTTTTGAAAAGTCGTGTTTCGTCAAGATTTTTATTAATAATAGCAATACATGAGAACCGCAACAAGAACATTAACGCAATTTAAAAGGTAAACAAATCAAATGTTACTTTACTTGAAATAAAATTATCTTACATATTAACCATTTTTAAAATTCACTGTTTTTATAAGAACAAGTGCAACAAACAGACATACAAAAAATCTCATAAAAGTAAACACGAAGGTAATGTGTTTCAAATCCTTCTGAAATAATTATGCAAACTTCTTTCAAGGTTGGATAGACTATCCGTACACAACTTAATGAACTTTTTACGACAAATTTGATTTTCACGCGAATGAAGGTGATAATTACTTGTAAACGAATACGATATTAGCAAAACGTAATGGAGGGGACTTGTTTAAATAAAAAGTCAGGCACGACGTATCTACTAAGTCTTTATAAGTTAAACGCGTATTTATTCTTACAACTTTGTGCCTAAATGGTGTGTGGAATGGCGCCAGACATTACGAGACAGAAATATGATTCCATGCGGTAAGATGACACTCAGATATGTGAACTTTAAAATACAACAAACTCTAGTTAATATGTGTAAGATTTATTTTGTATATGACTATTTAATCTTCTGTTCTTGACGATATCGCTATTAAATCATTTAAATTTTTAGTCAATAATATTAAATCCGTATAATATTTGAATACTGCCATTATGAACTTTGTTATGACAAAGTGTATACATAATTTTTTATTAATTTAATTCATATTAACTAGCGCTTTTCATGTCTATCATATAGCATCAACAAAATTCATTTTAAATTTGTCACAATTGTAACTGTGGTGCAAAGCCTAACTTGTTTTAACGATATAATAATAAATAGTCGATGTATGAACACGATTGTTACCTACATTACACTGCTCGATCGCAAGCGCAGAAGCACGTATCGCGGTCAGCACTACGCATGCGCGCGGTGTACCCCCCTTCATGTGCTCTCCCCACTCCGCACAAGCAGAATCACATTTTGTTTACCAATTGCCGCGATTGACGAGATAGTCGGTCGGTCGGCCACACCGGCTTCACTCGCCGCGTACTTTAATCTTTCACTAGTCTGTCGCGACAAATGCGACGTCAATTACCGCGTTATGACCCTGTGACGTGATAGCATGAGTAAAGCCGAAACTTCGGCGGAAGCCGCCTTGCTTGGTGTGCCCGTACACGTGGATTCATACAATGAGCCAGAAGAGGAATCTTTTAAGCTGGTCAAACCGCAGTCACTAACAACGACTGTGACGCCATCTGGACAAATACGGAAAGTAAAGAGCTTCACCGATACACATAGAATCAGAGATGTGAGTGCCGCTTCCGGCGCAGCGTCAGCGCGAAGCCTCCGACCCTATGAACAAGTCATTCCGTATCCCGAAGGTTCTGAAAATGGAACAAATCAGTATGGAGCACCGTCTGTCCGCTCCCTTGCTTCCATTGGCATGGGATGCACAGACGGACGTAAAATGGTTATAAAAAGAGTACCGACGTCCCCTACGGAGCTATTTCATTTAGTACGTCCACCTACGTGAGTAGTTGTTGTGCGGATACTTCATATTACATCTTGCTTTATTATTCCATTGTCTTAATCACCAGCGTTTCTGTCACTTTTTCAAGTCACATTATAACACTAATAAAATACATGCCTTACCAGTTTGTTCTATTTGTCGAAATTTGCAAAATGGATAATAATTTATTTCCGCACCTATGTCATAAATCAATTCATTTACTTGATATAGTATGTTTTAGTAACATAACCTATAACTTGTCAAGTCCATTATCTGCAATATTGCTAACAAATCATTATGGTTGTGATGACAAATTTCTGAAAGGCAAAAATTTTAAAAACGTTTACAAAAAAATAGACTAAATAAGAAAGTTAACGAACATTATATATAAATCGGATAGAAAATGTTTTTCAAGTTTCTCATGCTGTTAATATTTATAAACAAATGCGTTATTTCATTGTTATAAAATTTTGTAATAGGTACCACACCCTTTATTATATTTTATAGAATATCTTCAAGAAATTTTTACATAGCCTGTACAATACTGGGAACAATTTAAAATAAATCGCATAACCAACCTTGTACAAATTCACCGGCTTATGTGAAGCTATTACGAAGCTACTACTACGCTGCTAATACAGTTTAAAATTGAACTAATTATCTTTTCAATACTCTATGACTTCTTAAAGTAATTTAAACCTGTTTAAAAGAAAATAACAGCTTACTTAAAATTTTGATAACATTATTTTAAGTAGAAACAGGTAATTTTATCATATACACCTGTTTATTTTTAATACGTCTGAGTAATTTATTGTAGTTCAATTGTCTATTGCAATATAATCTAGGCTTTTATAATAATATGACAAATAACGGATTCTGGGATGTTATATCATATTAAGAAATATATAATGGATGGTGTTTTATAAGTCAACAAGGATTCAACCTCGTCTCAATGTAATAACACGAGAGTATTAGGTACCCGTAAGAACAGGAACACTCGTTATTTGTCATAGAGGATGAGGATATTTACGCTCGGGAACAACGAGGATGTTCGCCGGCTGGACGGTAACGCGCATATTTTCTTTTGAGGGAACTAAAATGCTTAGTATTTGTTAATTAATGTACAAAGCATTTCGCGTAACTACTATCCTATTACAAAAGTAATATAAAACATATGTTAATGAAAATATTGAACATATTTCATGTTTAGGTTCAGAATAAGTAATAAAGTTAACGAAAAATAAAGAAACATTTAATACTGCTAGAACTTCAAATATTTTTAGCTCAATGAAAGTATGTATTATTAAAATACCATAACACTTGATAGGCTTTCTGTGCAGATACTACACTGTTCAAATTTTACAGCACTAGAACTACATAGAAACAGCTTTTAATAAGAATACTTATAGACTTGTTAAAATTCTCATTTTAGGTATTAAACGGTTTGAGAATTTGTTTTTTGTCGGTCTGTTTCCATTGTTTTGTTGTTAAAATCTAAATCTATTAATAAATTATTTATGGTAGCAATGTTGACTTAACAAAGATGAAAATTTTAACTTCTCCCATTAAATTAATAAATTAAACTAATTAATAAAATTTAAAAACTAGTAACTGCTATTAACAATAATTGAAAATGCTGAACAGTGCATTTGCCGGATTATACTTAAATAACTATACTATATGTATTTACTATATGTATGTATAACCACCTAAAAAAAAATATTGTTTTTTAGTTTTATTGCCGTATGCGGTTGGTTACTACGAACTTTAAATTCCGTACTTTTCTTAATTTACCTATATAATGATGAATATATAAAAAATGTAATATAACGAAAAGGTAAACGAAAAAATATGTATTACGTCCCATTCCCAAATTATCAATCGTCTCCACTTTTTGTTAAAAGATAATGATATTTATAGAGTGTCCTCGCACGGCTGTCTACCTGACGACGACGACGCGCCCACAGAAAATGTCATTATAGTTCTTATAACTATTAAAGCATTTCATAAAGCGCAATAAATTTCAACTATCAGAACCATAAAAGTTAAAACATGTTAGGGTTTCTTTTTATAATTAGTATACAACTCGACACATTAAACATTTCCTTCAAACTAAATTATATAGATACTATGTTTTTTTAACGGACATAATATAAAACCGTAAATTAAATAACATCTCATTTAGTAATATAAGACAATCCGATTTTACATAAAATTTCACTTATCCTTTAAATATTCTTAAAGTTTTAAATGAAATGGCATTGGGGTTTTTTTTTATAGTCGTCTTTTTATATAATCATAAAAAGATCCTAAAGTATAGCAAAGTTCAATCTTTTTGGAAACGTTTTTGATTACAGGTATCACTTAATATATAATATTGTTTTTTATTAAAAGTGCATTCTTAAGTACACCATTTTAAAATCGTAGCTTCCGTTTTTCGTTATAATATACTCAGAGAATATAATCAAAATATATTATTTATTGTATACCATTAACATAAACACGAATGCATTTAGACCACTAAAAAGAAATGTACAATGGGCGGTATGGAAAGTGAAATTTACAGTTCATGTTGTAATTAATTGTCTATTAATAAAAAATGCGTTTTGCAACTTTGAATATATTTATTCATTAACAAAACACTTTAAAGGGTTGTAAACTTACAATTTCTAAGTTAGATGCTTTTTATGGTAAAACACTTTGTTTATGTTACTACCAAATGTAATAACGTACTAATAGCAGTTAAAACGAACAAATAACAATAATTGAATATTAAATTATACAGCAACTTCGCACGACTAGCTATCCGGACCGAGCATCGGATTCAGGGCACCGTTCGTACGCCAAACTCACAGCGATCCGAATAGATCCGTTTATCCTCAGCGCCCTCGTCCCTTTTTTTTGGATAATAATACGTTTCATTCTTTCGTTCTCCTGTAAGAAAAAAGATATACTGTGGCTTCGGGCCGGAAGTGGCCGAGCACAGAAGGTGCCCGTCTTGGTACCTCCCTTTTATGCAGCAATGCGCGAGGGCTTCCTCGAAAGCCTCGGCACAGGCCGCTACTTTATTTTATTTATTATTCACCGGGCAAGTGCGCCGTCGAGCTCTTTTGACGCTTCGACGGTCGCTCTGCGGAGTGACAAGTTTCAAGAGCCACCGAGAGGGGACCTCGGCGTGGACTGTCACTCAGTACGCGATTAGCATTCCGAATCAAGGGCGCCCGAAGGGGCCGAATCTTGACTTGATCGGTAGCTAAGCTAGAGAAGAGCTAAGTAGCTAGAAAAGGCGGCTTATTACGAATGCCGACTTTTTTCGGACAGTCGTTATGTGTGACTTGTAATTTAGGCTGTCGTCTAGGGTGACTCCTAAGTATTTGGTTTCTTTCACCCACGGAACTGGTGTGTCCATGACTGAAATTGGGTTTGGGCGAATGTGGCGAGGGTGCTTCGTAAAGTACATCGCCGCACTCTTTGTGGGATTGATGTTAATTCTCTATTTCCGAAACCAGTGTCCGAGGGCATCGGCCGCGGATTGGAGCGGTTAAGTGACGCAATCGTCCCTATGGGACGTTGTATGAAAACAGGTGTCATCTGCAAAAAGATCTAGCTCCACACCTTTGGCGCGCGGAATGTCGTTGGTGTAGAGCGTGTAGAGGACAAGTCCCAGCACAGACCCTTGCAGGATCCCTGCTCTGACGGGGCGCGGGGTTGAGAGAGTCCCCTCGACGCAATACTTAAACATTCGACTCGATATAAAGCCTTGTACTATGCGTATGAGACGGTCCGGCATACCGGTCCCATATAACTTTTACACGAGTCCGTTATGCCAGACTTTATCACACTTTGGCAGCGTCGGGGAAAATCGTTTTTGTGTGGTACGCTCTGGCTCTATGACTCAGTATGTGCTCCGTTATGCACTAGAAGCGTGCTAGAGTGTTTGGCGCGGAAGCCAAATTGCTCTGGGATGGGGAAGTCTTTTTCCTCCATAAATCTTCTAATTTGGGCGAGGAGTAAACGTTCATATATCTACCGAAAGTTTTTAAGAGACTAATGGGTCGATATGACGCGGAGTTGTTTGCGGGCTTACCGGGTTTTAGGAAACCTATGATCGTGGCGTCCTTCCACTCGGTGGGAAAGAATCTGTTGGCCATGGACGCGTTGAAGATTAAGATCAAAATATCTTAATGATATCGGTCCGTAGGATTTTGGCAACCATGTTGGTAATGCCATCGGATCCCGCCACTTTGTGAGGACGTAATTTGCGGACGACTTCCGCAACTTCGTCGCACGTAACGGGGAAAGATCGTCGGAAACCGGCGTTCGTGAGCGCCTTTCCACTAGGCTGTCGACCATTGAGAAGTGGACTGGGTCTGCCTGGATGAGGCTTAACGAACATTGAGCCTCCATGCTGTCGGGCAGGCATTCGGCCTTCTTTTCGTCCAGCAGTGCTGGCGAGGAATTATCGGGGCGTTCTAATAGAGGCATGAGCGAGTGTGCCTCTCATTTGAACGATTTGGGGAGTTACCAGAGGGCGACATGGGACGTTTTGATCCTCGTACCGGCGTGCGCTCCGCTTTCACCAACCCGTGGGGTCCTTTTTTTTTTCGCGCGGGAAATCTTCGAAAGATACCCTGTCTTCTGGGGGGAAGGCCAGGGTTATGTGAGGTTTCTACCCACTAAAACCCCC
>DWHU01000781.1:0-15798 GCA_018247975.1 Parides photinus | reverse complement strand
ACGCCAACAACTGAAATAAATTTAAGAAAAATAATTTTAAAGAAAAATCAGTACACAAATATTCAACATGTCTTATTTGTTTCCTTTGTGTAAAGATACATGGTCATACTGATTTTCACGACAATCGGTTCAACGGGGCAGGAGTTGCTACTCTGCAGCGCCATCTGAAGGCGAGTGGCATTAATGAGCGTATTATACAAACCTTCTCCGTGGAAAAATACATATATATAACAATTTTCATAATAATCGGTCCAGTAGTTTTGAGTTTATCGATGACATACAGACAAACAATAATTTTTATATAAAGAACGAAATCCATCCGGTCTGAACCAATCAAAACTCGTAATGTCTTAATCAATGTGTGTTATTTTTTAATTAATTGTCAATGTATGTAAAAATACAGTTCAATTTAGAAAGAGATAGATCAATAAAATGTAGTACCACGAGACTAATATACGAAGGTCTATATATATTATTTTTTCTCTTGGTTTGTTACATCAAATGAACTAGCATAGCTAGTTTTTAATACTGTGTTATATAACAGCCTAAGTACTAAGCCATGTAAATATCGCAGAGGCTCCTAAAGACGATCCTGTGTTAAGTAAAATTAAGAGATATGTTTTTGGAGTATGGCCCCTAAGAATAGTTTCATTAAATTTGTTTCTATTGTATATATTTACAGAGTCATATCAACACACAAGTTCCGTGAGGACATTTCGCTAGAATTTCACGTGGGACATTTGGGAATTGTTAAAATGAAACGTATTGCTAGTAATTATGTTTACCAGTCCGGCCTGCTCTCAAAATGAGGAGTTATGTAAATCATGTTCCGCATATCACGTGCCTCTAATACCCTGGGAATTCCTCACGCAGCCGTACCAGCTTTTGCATGCCGATTTTGCTGAATAGTACGGTAAACATTACCTAATAATAGTCGACACCCTCAGTATATAGGGCGAAATCTGTAGCAGAGAAATACGTGCTAGATATCCGAGATTATAAATTACCCCGTTGCCTTTGTACCGTAGAACAGTTTTTAGCTCAAACTCTTCAGTTTCAAGACTGCAAGTTAGTCAATGTGTTAAGCGATGTCCTGGACATCCACGACTATTCAATCAACAAGCTCCGTCGTATAATTATTGATATATTTGTAAATACCAATTTCTCTTAACTTCATTTTATGTTTACTTTTTTACAATTCTTAGTATTTTAATTTATTGCATGATGTAAAATTATAACCTAACAAGCCAATTAAAGAATAGGGCTTTTTTCAGTCTTCTGTATGTACCCACTGCAGGTACTCGGCCTTCTGTCATAATGACAGAGTGTGTTTAGTCCTTAATCCACCACGCTGGCCAAGTGCGGGTTGGCGGATAAAGCCAGTGATATTTCATTTCTCACGCACTTAACTCGAAAAGTCATCGGCCCCAGACCACTCGGCTATCACGTCTGTTTGTTAGGTTATAATTTTTTAAAATGTATATATATTTTTCAAAAATTTGGTCATAATACAAGCGTTGGTAAATCAATAAATCAATCACTCCTCATCAGGTGAGTTGTTTGATCGTTTACCTGCCCTCTCTGAAATAAAAAAAACATCAATTAAGTATTTTATATAAACTAACCATTAATAAACTATCTCTTTTTAAGAACTTCGTACCTGTCGAACTTTACAACAATTTAACTGAGATTACACATCAATTTCTACAATGACCATTAACAGTTTTAATATGTACTAGTACCTTATCATATCGTGATTTTAGTTAACAACAATATTACCATGGAAAGTTATATCGGCCTTAACAGCCAATTACAATTACTTATGAAAACGAAGACATCTTGTACTGAAGGGAGAATGTCAACAATCGATGCTTGTTAATACTTTACAGGTTACTTCGATAAAGTCGGCTGGAGTTTGATACAACTATTGATTACTCATTTATAGTATCATATTGGATAGAAATATGTTTCCGATAGAGTAAATTTTCTCGAGTTATCTGCGAGGGAGGGAAGGCTTTTTAATAAAGATTATTTATTACAATACTTTAAAATAAAAGAATAGTTATACGTGTTTACAGCTTGAAGAATGGATCCTAGTGTAAAGTGTCTTGTCGCTAATGCTTTGTTAGTTCCGGGAATGTACGTATACTACTAATTACTAGGCATTATGTAAATGTCGGTATTATGGCAATATAATACTAGTGATGGCTTTTATCTTTCAATTAAGATATACCAAACACATGCTTTTTATATCTAAAAAAATAATGAAAGATAATATTTTTTTGCTGACTTTAAATGAATATGATAATTTTCTGTTGGTTGTAAAACATTTTTAAATGTCAAAGTTAGGTCCCATAATTAATTTTGGCCTGTTTCTATTATAATAGTTTAACTTTAATCCAACAAATACACATTATTAAATGTGCACTGCCAAAGAGTCGAGTGAAATAAAGATCAAAGTCTTTTCTAGTCATGTACGGACTTAGTTGGAAAATCTATTTTTATAGTCCTTGCTTTGTTGGATGGTGAGTGTGGAAGTATTTTTCTTTTTTGAAATATATACGGCTAAATTAAATAAGTTAATAATTATAACTATTTAACTTGTAATTTCTTTTAACGACTTGACAGTTTATATCTATTGTTTACAACTAGAATGTGTTGATACATATTTAGTCTCATTTCTAAAAATTACTTCTTTGCCTATTTCTATACAATATTTATTACTTTTATCCAGTTTTATTATATTGTTATTTATTATCTCACTTAAATTTACGCAGTTTCAGTTTTAATATTTACGCTAGTACTTATTAGTGAACTAAGTTTTTTTGCTGCATTTTGTACAATCTTTTAACAAACAATTTATGCATTCTTTCTCAGAATCACATACACTTGGCCGAATCTTTACATTGTGAAGTAGATCCTAATGTATATTTAGATTGTGACAAACCCACTTAAGTACGTGTAATCATAAGAAAATCGTTTCAAAGAATGATTGTGAGTGAGAAACGGACCGAAGTATTCCCTCTTATTGTCAAGTAACAGGTTGGGAAATAAGGTTGAGTGTTAGTCTGTTGTATATAAAAGAACACTTATCTACAAGGTAAAAATATAACGAAACTTGTATTTTCCAAATAAAATTAATATACGGAATCTATGTCGTTAATAAAAAATATATAATATAATAACAAAACTCTGCTGATCTCATTCAAGATTTTTCATTAAACTTTCTATAAAAAGCAAGATCTTAACTAATATGAATTTTAAAATGTTGTGAAATATTTTGAAAATTAAAACTACTCCAGGAATTATAAAATTATAAAATCTTTAAGAAAAGTTCCAACTATCTAGAAGAACATCTGGAGCACACTGTTTATGCAGTAGAATTAATTACTTAAATTAATTTTAACTGTTATTTTTCTTATACATAGTTATTATTATACAATAATTACAACAGTCTTCTATAAAACGTAAGATTTGTATGTCTATAAGAAACTAGTTGACGACGATGCGACTATACTATTATATATTGTACGTATTATGTAGTAGTACTTAGTAATAGTAATAATACGTATTTATATATATTGTATATCTTATAGTAAAAGTGTGTATAACGTTATAAATGTGCATACAAATGTTGGTGGTTAAATATTAACAATAACTATTTTCTATCCTCTGTTAAATATTTTGCGTTACACTAACATGTCGAAGTATCCTCATATTTCGTAGAAATAGTTTGTACATAAAATTTACGAGTAATATTAAACATACATGTTGTACATAATACGGCTACATTATCCGGCAGATGTTGTGTCTGAATATACATTCATTATAACTCGATATCCATTAGCGCATTTAGTAAATGTTATGAAAATTTGTTGAAAGGTTTTTTTTCAGTTAATGCGATTTAAGTACGGACGTGGATAGTATTTATTTACACAGTAAATAATTATATGTGTAAAACTGTTACGCTTATTTAAAATATAAGTAAATAAAGCAGATATGTAATAATTTACAAAAGTTACATCAACGCATGATCGAAGTATAACCAAAATCATATTTTTTAAAAAAATCGCATGCCTTAGTATTTTACTTATTTTTATTCGCTGTGAAAACTTTATCTGTATCAAAACTTTAAATCTTACCTTACAATAATAGCAATAGAGGACTTATGCTGGGCTTTCACTGTTTTAAATCCTGTAGCGTCTCTTAATACTATGTGAACTCTTTTGTGAAATTATAGCACCGACAACATTTAATATATTTAAACTTAATTTATAAAGATAGTCAAGGTGGAAGATCTATAAAACGCAGCGAGAGGAAATGGCACCTTGCGATAAATGGTCACCGTCGTCAAATACCTGTAATGATTCGTAAATCTACTACAGAGCTTTGTGTAAGTTTCACAAAAATCATGTTGTAATAAGATATTTCAATTGACAGTAAAACTCCTGTGTTGATATAAGGAAAAGAAATATTATTAATATAAGGAAAAAAAAATCATTTTTCAAGTCTCCTTACTTTAAGTGGCTCATATTTCATTTCTCCGAGCCTCCCCGGTGGCGTGAAATATTTGAGCTCTGAGTTCTATTCATTAATGATTTATATAACATATGATTTCTTTTATGCAACTCTACTACATTTATATCACTACTTATTTATTTAAAATTAAATTTTAATATAAAAATATATATAAAAAGGCTGGTTTAATGTTAAACAGGAGCAGAGACGAAGCGTAAAGCTATTTGCCTTTTTGTCTTGACGTATGTAAGTGCATATCCCGTTGTGAAAGAAACGCACTAATTAATTTTTTTTAAAACATTCGTAACTGTTATAAATATATCAGTGTACTATTTATACATTAATATTTTAATGTTTCAAAATGTTATTTCAACTAGAATTGTATATTGTCTCCAAGGATGCTGCTAATTATTATCGATGAGAGTATCGCTGCCTGCTTTGGGAAAATGTTAATATATATTTACGAGTCAAATGACACAGTATATTTAGTTTTATTATATAACACAATGTAAATATATAGGATATATATAAACATAGATAAATGTATAATATACGTATGTACTGTAAGAGAAATATAAATGATACCTAGCTAAGGTGGAAAGGAAGCGAATAGCAAATAACGAATAGATATCACATAACTTTGATATAAATGAAGCGTAGTTTTATGTATGTAGAATATTAAAGTGATATTACGGAGTTTTGTTACTAATAAAATAATTAAGAAAGTGCTTATGAACTCGCAAATGATACAATCGATATGTCATAGACCGTTTTTAGCTTTAGATAGTGATAGCTTTGTTAAAGTTTTATGTCTTATTCATTATACGATTCAGAGTCTTAAGTTCACTCTACATTGAGCTTTTGCTTTTGGAAATATTGTGACAACGTTCCAAGAACAACAGTTTTCGAGGCTATTAACAAACGCTAGCTCTCTCTTATTCACACTGTGAGAGCCTCGAGCTTTAGTACTAGAGCATTGAGAGAGCTGTTTATTTCATTTAAAATATTTCATTTATATTTACTCTCTGCTAAAAATATTGAACGGAACTTTAGTAACAACAATAACGTTCGCTGAACCATAGACAATTGTTCTTTTTAACTCAGAAGTATATAAGAGAAAGTAAGCTTACATTAAGTAGCAGCAGAGAATGAGTGAAGAAATTGTAAATATGTTTATAAGGAATCAAATATTTTAATTAGTTTAGAAGATGTAATTGTTTAAGGTGTAAAAAAATTTAGAGATACGTTGAGAAAATCTTTGGACGTTTACTGGTACTGGTACGTATTATTGTATGAATAGGACGTAACGATAACACTTGTAGAAAATGTCACTGACAAGCCTATTCATACAAATTTCCTCCACTTCGCTTGAGTATGATATATAAAAGTATCCTTCACTGTCCTATTTAATATATTTCGTAAATAAATATAAAAATTCCGAAATATAGCATTTATGTTAAAAATGTTTATATAATGTTGATAAAAATACACATAAATACCCCAGGTTTTTGTACACAACATTGTTTTCCAGTTATCTGTTTCTTTTTTCTACTTTTAGTCACATTGTCACTCGTCTGTAATGACCAATTCGACAAGTCGTAGCCGGTGAAGGAATGCTTTTGGGGCGTGAGGATTTAATGTGAATATTTGTTTATTTTAATATATGTAAACCACACAGTGTCACAGTGTTTGTCCGCGATGGAGTCCTAAACTACTTAACTGATTTTAACTAAATTTGCACACCGTGTGTAGTTTGATACTTGAGAGATAGGATCATGTATGTATGTCTCACTTTATAATCGCAATATTATTTTATTGCAAATTATTTGTTTAATGTCTGACGTCACAATATCACTCTCAATGCTTATAGATCAGATTGCTTTAGCGCCATCTATTGAATTCAATAGATGTCGCTTTGTTAGATGTAATGACGTTTAATCTACATACATAAAAGTAATATGTTTTAGTTATAACACTCATAACTCGAGGATTTCATGATTTGTGTGTTTTTTGATTTGTCTTCGTTGGGAACAGGATAATAAGTACGTAAGTAAATTGTACTTCAACGGCCGAAAAAATTCACAATTCTTTGACGCTCAAATTCAATTCAATCAAATTCTGTATTTTATTGTACTGATATAATACAAATGTAACTGTATAATTTTGTGTTTATTTTAAAATTATGAATCTGCCTATTTATTGACTGTTAGGCGGAATAAAGTTCGTCGAGTCCGCAGTTATTATATATAATAACACGTACATTAAACATTTTTATATATAAGGATATATGGATTGTTATATAAATGGTACATTAAATCTAGTATATAGTTAATTAAAGAGTGAACGAGTTAAATAATATCAGATTGATTAATGTTCGGTTACAGCGGCGCGTTCATTGCTTAATCAGTTACATGATTCAGCGGAAATTCTTTTCAGCGTTAAGAGCGATTCCTTTGTGAAATTGTTCAAAGTAATTGCATTTGGCGACAGCCATTGAGCCTTATTATTACGTTAAATTTTATTGAAGAATGCTCGTTAAAGAACGTTCCAGCGTAAGGTTATTAAAGTCAATAATAAAGACGAATCAGCCACTTCGTCCGAAATTAGTTATGATGGCTTATATTTCTATTTCCCTAAAGCTATTATGGACACTTATTGTGATTTTAAAAGTAACTGGTGTCCAAATATAACTAAACGGTTTAGATAAATTGGTTTTGATAGGAAATAACGAAGGCAAATCATTGGAATGTCTAAGACTTCTCCTAGTTTTTCTTCCTTGAAAGGAAATTATCTAAAGAAATACTGGTTTTGAAAAAAACCCAAATTTGTTCAGAATTTTTACCCACAAAAACCACTTCGGTGGTCATCTGCAGTGCGTCCGGACACAATACCTATTACGACTTCATTGTTCTTAAACAAACCGAAGAAGAAGCTAGATTAGTGTCTCTCAAACTCAAACTCAAATTAATTTATTCATATTAGGCTGTATAATATATTATATTTTCGAATGTCAAACATACGTAAAAGACAGCTACAAAAACGCCCGCCCTTTACCACTTCCTATGTTTTTTCGCTGAGAAGAAGTAGCGCAACAAACTGCACAGCAACCCATGTCTGTCTATTAGCTTTGAAGAACCTGTTATTTATAAATATATAAATATTTATTGGAGTTATAGGAGGAGTTCAATTCCTCCAGCATGCATAAATTTATGCATGCCAAGTTGTTAATTTTTTTTTTGCCCTTCCCATTTTCCCAATGATTTTCTTGGGGTTGGGGCAGTGTGTTCGTCTCCATCTGTACTAAACACACTGCTAAGAATATTGGCAATGGTTTTTACAGCCGGCCGCCTGCCTGACGCTAACCCTCGTTGGGAATGCCGGTGATATTTAATTTCGTATAACTAGAAAAGTCATTGGTGAACCTAGATTCAAACCCACGACCCCCGATTTGGAGGCCGAGGTCAGTAACCACTAGGCTATCACGGCTTTTATCTTATGATGATGATCTTTTAACTTATAATATGATCGAGAATCTTTTTGTAGAAAATTATCTAGAGGAAACATTGACTAAAGATTATGAAGACAAATGCGACAATTAGAAGCACTAGAAAGAAGAGAACACTATTAGTAACTAATGAAATTATATTTAAATATATACTATATTTTTGTCTTTAAAGTTTTTGCCTTAAAAGTAAAGGCTACTCTTGCTCGTAACAGTCTCATTAGTTATTATATTATACACTATGTAATTATGTTATCTTGGCTCTGAGATGTACTAAGTTTTCTTAACAGTAATTTCATTAACTACAACTCCAAACCCACGTGTGATAATTAATCTATAGATGTAAAAGCTGCGATGGTCTATACAAACGGTGTATAATATTTTTACTTTTATTTTATATAATTCCGAAGTTTTTGCTCTAATTTTAACTCTTCATAATGACGTGCATTTGTGTTAGTAATTTTTTATATTTCGTTCGTATTTGAACACCCGCTGTCTGTGAATAGGCTAGTTATAGGGGATGACGTTCGTTAGACCCCATACAACGATCGCTACAAGAGCTGTAATATTTAAGTAAAAATACTTAGTTTTCGTTGATTTTAAACACCTTTTGTCGATACGACTCTGAACAGTATTTCTCATCACATGAGATTAATAAGTAATTGATTGCTTTGTGATGAATACTTTTTAGTCGATCGTTTCAGCGTGGATCACCTTTCAATTCATCTTTTATTTTAATTAAGTCCAGTTTATAACGAAAAATGCAATTTCTGAATAAACTCCGAAATTTGTGAAAGTATCGATCATGAATTATAACATTTATGTATAATTATTTAAGCTTACATCTATTTATAGAATCTATAATAAAAGAACCAGGTGAAGGAATGAAATATGGTCGAAATAGTACAAAGAGCATAGAAGTTTATTTTTAATTGTAATCCAACATGCTTGCCTCGTACAAAAGTTTGGCATATATAGTATCTTCTCAAAAACTTTCTTTTGACATAACGTTTTCCTTTAAATGAACTTACAATATATAATAACAACATAAATATGTTTTGTATATTGCAATCTACTTATAAGTTAACAAAAACAGAAGTGAAGACAAGAAAAGGATTATAGTTTTCTCCGTGACAGTTTCCAGCACATTTTGCTTAACACTTTAAGAGTAGAATACCTATGTGGAGGTATAATTTAAAACCATCAATAGGTTTTAAAACAGATAAACATTAAAATTTAAATAATAAGTAGATATATTAAGGAGTAACTGATTTTCAGTGTTGGATATTTTCGTTGTATATCTTATATTATTGATCTCAGCGATTTATAAAGCTCGATCAGTAATCATGAAGTACACGATTTAGGCACGTTGAGGTTTCCTTGCTCCACTTATATGAAAACAGTTTTGCTACCTAAAAGCTTTTAGACGTAATATATTGCTGTTGCATGAACAACTTAAAGTTTTCGCGGCTTAAGAAGATTGCTTGCTAACGTTTTTCTACACGAAATTCGTTTATCGTTAAACATTTTACTAATGTAATATAATTAGTCGGTAGATTTTAAGTTTAAAAATACAGTTATCTTAATATTTAAACAGTCATCGTTAGTCGCAACCAAAATAATAATTTCTTCAGCGTTAAATCTGTCAGTAAAACGAAACATCGAAATGTTAAAGTAAAAGGTATAGTAAAAATTTCTTTTAGTTTGTTTAGATTTCTGTCATTAAATACCTTATGCTATCGACAGCGAAGTTATTATGGTGTTCTAATAGCGTTAAAATCCTATGATATCGCGATTCTTAATTATTTCTCTTCTTCATCGTCGAAATCTTATGGCTGAGGGTCATGTCATTGTAAGTCGCTCCATTTTGATGGTCTCCATGTTGTCATATCTTCAGCCTTTCTACTAGATAAATAACAATAATAACACTTTATGTTTTAGTTTATACGTAACAAAATTGGCAACTATATTATATACGAATAATACGTATCAATAGATGTTTAAATATGATCAATTTACTCATATTTAAATGACTTAATTTGAAGAGAAAAGATACGTACAAGAAGTGAAGTGCATGTGGGGTATATTACTGTTTAATTTATAAAATATTCATACAATTTCAGTGGTTGCATTTATTTTAATACGTCTTCGGCGGCGTTGAGAGACGTAACTTTTATACCGGCTATATTTCATGTCAAAAAGCTTTTACTCGCAATTTGTGAACGCATTCGTTTGTTGCGGTACAGAACGTTAAACAACTCTCAGTATGAGAGAGATGTTAAAAAATTAAAAGAAGTCTATGTCCCGGTTTAAAGTATGTTGTAACTAACGAATTTACCGGAGTAATATAAGACTTGTTATAATATTTTATATCTAAAGAGACGAGTGCAAGGACTCCTGTGTACATCTTTCAACTTTTACCAAGTTGTTACAAGCAGAATATAATTAACAATTAACTGAACGCAACTGTTGCTTAACGAATAAAAAATTTGTATCGATTACAAATACAAATAAACAATTAAGATTTAGTGTAAATAAGGCCGTATTCAAAGCCTGCTGATGTTCTGGTGAAAGAGAACATGAGAATTTCATAATTCCTTGGGATAATGGTTTTAAAGGTTTCATATCAACGTTGAGATCTAGATTATTTCCATACCTTCACACTATGTACTCATACGTTAAGGATACAGCATTTGATTTTGTTACTGGTTATTGTTTAAACTAGCTAAGTGTGTTTAAAGATAGTTATAAAAATATATAAAAGTAAAAGGCCAAGTAAAACTTATTCATAAATGAATAATTTGAACAAATTTCCTTTGCTTATTTGAATAAATTCATTACGGTTATAAAATTTTACGTAACTAGCCTTTATGGAAATAAGCTATAAACTGTTGTATTTATAAAAATCACAATGTATACGTTATACTTAAATGATCCAATAAAAAGACCCCTTTGGAACATTCAAAGCACTTTATGTCCCAATAAATTTGTGATATAAATGAATACCGCTTCGGTGTTTTTTTTTTGGCTACGCCTTAGTAAAATATACAAATACAATAAATTGATGATAATATTTTACAATACGTACGGTTTTTATAGCGAATTTATTTTTATCTGTTCATTTAATTGTTAATGGCAATGTTGATATGAAGTAAGATAGCATACACTAAAAAGTACACTTTAAACATAACTATTTCATGAATCATCATTTAATGAAATATACTAATAATTTAAATGATATAATTTATTTTTAGATAAGTTATATTGTTAATGTATCGATTATAGTATTATTTATTTGACAAATCTAGTAAAGAGTATTCAAAATACTCTCCACATATGCTTTAAGATCGACCTTTTTCATGCTCTATACAAAAAGAATAAAAATATGATTACGTTACGTTTACGGATTATTATGAAAATGTAATGAACGCATTTACGTAATGAAAAATGGCTCTGAAACTCTCGCAGATTTCAGTTTGCTTTGTAAAACTTAATCAAAGGGAAAAAAGTCGTTACTTTGTTTTAAATTAATTAACGACCTCATTTCTTATAATTCCGAGCCGCCGACATGTTGATGTTTTTTGTTGCTCCGCACAAAAAGATTGTATTTTCTGAGAGCTTGAACTTTACACAGTCGCTAAGAACCGAAATCGTTTTAAACGTAGTTTTAATGTATACTTATTTATTTAACAAACATTCATTTTGTTACTTTATTTACAAAAGTATATAGGGCTCACAAAGTATATTTAAATAATAAGAATTATACCCGGAATAAAATTCAGCACTGGTTTACAATGAGACATCAATAATATCACTAAAGAGCTATTAAAAAAAACTTCTCCAATATAGTCAAGAAAAGTCATAGTTAAATAACTTTAAAGTTAAGACATTATTTGTGGTTATTTTAAACTAATTTGTAGAGTAAACTGAGTATACGCTTTAAAGCGACGAGGAGGAAATACCAGCATGAAATAGTGCTCCTTGTCTAATATAAGTTAAGTCTCGTCAATGCAGTAATTTAACTAGATACAACATATTTCAAACCGGAATACAGTAATGTTCTCCTCTCCAAAGACTCCTGTTTTGCAGAAGAAATAGCAGTTGCAGTGATATCTATCTAGACATTCTCCGGCGAGACAGAGCCCCTACTAATATACTCATAGGTATTGTATATGCAAGTATCATGGCGGTATAGACACAGGAATACATAATAAATTACACTTGAAGCTACAGAAGTACGTTTTACTTACATACAAGCAGCGACTTAATGGAATAATGACGGCCCTTGCTCATTTTTTTTTAGATATTGATATCCACTCGGTCTTCTGTAGGAAAGAAGATACACAGTGGCTTCGAGCCGAAGCCCTTGCACATTTTCAATGAGAGTATTAATACCACAAATCTATATTGATCAGTTACAAGACTATCTTTATTAATCATTACTAACTTATGTCTTTCAGCACTACAATTACAAGAACAATATTAAAATACGATCTGTCTAAACCACCATCCAAAAGTCAGACAAATCAAGTCCTTAATCGTATCGACCAGAAATAGTTTCATCATTTTATAATACATGGCGCTCGCGAGGCGCGCTGACATATATTATATGTAATGCATATGTTAGATACACAAATATTAAATGGCTGCCATGGTATGGATCGCAATTAAGCCGATTGTTTTGCAAGTGTATAACGAAGCGGCTTATGTCAAACACGACGTACCAAATTGTGTGCCTTTGCATTTAAACTGCAACACATACACTACTCATGACAGAAGTATGTGTTGAGGATATTTTAATTGAAATGTCTGCTCTTCGTTTATATTCACCAAAAACAACATTGATTATTGAATGTAATAAAGCTTCTGTAGATAATATATGATTTTTTCTCTACTGTTTCAATAATTAGTATTAGAATTCTCGTAATATCATAGATCACAGAACGACTGCAGCTATTCTTTAGCTCTTTTAGAGAAGCTTTGTCTAATTTTCTTTCTTACATGTTTCGTTTCTTGATGTCCTTGTAAAATAGTCAATGCCAGAATTGTTGTTTACTAGATGTTGTGCTTGCACCGGTTCCTTTCCAGCACATCCTACCACAGTATTAAATGTAGAAGTCGATGTGTTTTTAAATTGATCAATCAATATTGTTGGTTAACGTTCGAATAAAGTATATAATATGTATGGTTAATTTTATTCATTATGGATGCCAAGGCAGTATTAGTACTTAATCATTTTCTCCATTGAAAACAGCGCAAAACTTATTAAATTCTTGGACATAGTAATCTTGTTAAAAGATTATCTACCAAAGTATCTAATAAGATAAATTTAGCTCGGCTTTATTGGCAAAAAACTTATATTATTACCCATTTCTAATAAGTAATGGTATATTCAAGTTAGAGAACTTTACCGTATGAGAAAAGTTAAAATAATAATTATTATTTACATCATTAAATTAGATTCCTATTGAATATAAGCTCCCGATGTGCCAAGGAATAAATGTAATTCGACACAGATATTGAGATTTAATAGGTTTAAAACTAGATCTCTTTTGCGTAATAAAACCTAATAAACTTACCAAGAAATACGTTATTGATTCCTGTCGAAATACGATGTATGGATCAACGATTTAACTGAAAATATGCTTTTGTCTAACGTAAAGCAAACATAGATAATATTATACAAGTAAAAACGTATGAAACACTAATAAATGTAACTAATTTTATCCAAAACTATTATCTTCCGTTTCGGATTAGTTTTATAATTAACTATGAAAGTAAATGATCTGTTTTCTTATCATCATCATCACCATCAGCCTGGAAACGTCCACTGTAGAACATAGGCCTCCCCCAAAGTTTTCTTATGAAAAAGTATGAAATGTTTAAAAAAAACATTTTCTCGAATATAATATAAAGAATGTCATATTTTAATCCATGCGTAGCGAAAACCATATAATACTGGTTTAGTGAAGGATAATTTATTTACGGAAGAGAAAATTCCCTTTGTATGGATTTAATACATGTTTGTTAAAGTTTTAAGACGGAAACTTGTAATATTAATATACTTAAAGCAACATGCTTATTTTGTCATAAGAATTTACATAGAATCGTAACTTAGCAAATTAAACTTATTTTAGCTGTAATTCCTTCATCCTTACTTGTACTATTTCTTTATATATTGCTTAAGATGTCTCTGGTGTAGTGTTTATCATCAGGCGACCGTATACTATTATATTTCATTAGTTTAAAAAATCCTGTAATAGATATTTTTATACTAACTTTGATACCTCGTATGTTTGTAGTTTGTAGGAAGAATATTTTAGAAATTTATAGGGATTGAAAGTCTCGTTCGAATAAGTGACTGCAGCCTTTTTCCTAGAGTTTTTTATTATTTTAGTGAATTCACAAGGTCTTTATGCAATTGATTTTCATCGTCACTACCTCAATAGTAGATTTGAAGCCGATAGAACACTTCACGACGACACAAACGTAAACATTGACCCGACTACAGCAAGCTTGACACGAGTAAACCGCTCGGCAATCAATTTTCTTGTCAGATGACTAAAACTTCGGACGTTTACAAATAGTGCTTAGGTACTCTTAAGCCAGCCATAAATTGTAGCATCTGCTAAGAGAAATTAATGTCCTTTGGAACTTTGTTATGTATTATCGCTAGATTATCGAATAGTGGAGAGGTTATGTGAGTACAAATAATAATATTTAAATATCACTTCAATATAATTAAGTTCATATATTTCCAATGTATAAGTAACACACGTTCACTAAATACTCGACAGCGCTCTCGATAATATAATTTATATTCTTTACACGCTTATTGATACTAAAAATAATATTAGTACTTATTTATTTTTTCATTAAGTTGCATCAAATAAGTAACATCTAGTATTACTTAAAATATACAGACAAATAATAGAATATTTTTAAACGCTGCTTATACAATTATAGATGCAAACGACAAAGCATTGTTATATAAAGCTAAATAAATACAGATGTGTAAAGTTCAGCAAAGAGAAAGTCTACAATTATAATTGTTATACGAGTTTATCTAAAAAAACAGAACAAAAATAACTAGAACAACAACAATTAAAAAAAAACATGAGATGATAATTTAAACAATCGAAAAAAAAAAACAGTTGAAAATATTCTTTTTCCTTTGTATCTATGTATGTAACGTCAAATTTTATTACTACTATGTTACAAGTCAAAGGCAGAAATTAAACATAACTGAAATTTGGTGCTAGAGGAGAACGCTAGACATAATCTAGAACATATTTATAACTAACAAGTCAATCCTTGTTGAACTCGGTATCAAGCAGCGTTTACTCTCCATTGTTAGAGGTCGTATACTCACGTTGTTCAGCTGTGTGTTTCAAGAATAATCTGTCCATAGAACTGCAATAAAATCGATATTGTTACACTTACTTAAGACTAATCATTGACCATCGACTTTCTTATAAAAACCATATAGACAGTATGTAACAAGCTTCCTATTAGGTTAGCTAAACTTTTTCTTTCAAATATAACACCGTTTAAAATTCTGATAGATCTATAGAAGGCTCTTGCCGAACCAATAATATTTATTATTTTATTTATTTTTATTTAAAAAACTTTATTTGCACACACAAAATGGACAAAAAGGCGGACTTAATGCCAAAGGGCATTCTCTGCCAGTCAACCATAGGGCTGAGCAGAGAACAGTAGTGTGGGTGCAGCAATAATAAGATACATGATATATAAGACAATACATATGACATAAT
>DWHU01000780.1:0-15804 GCA_018247975.1 Parides photinus | reverse complement strand
TTTTTGTGTAGCTAAGTGTTTGTTATGTCTATTTTAATGTACGTGTGTGTGTTATCTTTTGGTACAATAAACGTTTTTATTATTATTATTATTAGATAAAATCAGAAAACGTTTAAATGCTATTTTATCGTTGTTTGTTCATTCCTTAGATTATTCGTTTATATTCTTCTACCAATTTCTTACAAGTATTTAACAATTTGTGAAAAAAGATAAAAAACTATATTCTACGGAAATCTAGTAATATCGAAATATTAACAGCATCAAAAACCAGTCTATATTAACACGCATATACTATACATTTTCTTTAATACCTTGTATTTTTAGTTTAATAATATCTATTATTATTTAATATTATCATGTTTTTCTTCAATACCTACTTTTTCAACTTAATTTTTTTAAATAAACTTAAAAAAAAACTTTCCAAAACTGAGTATTAGTAGTAAAAGGTTAATAAAAAACAGATTACTAAGACCTCACATTTTCTAGTTGTTGGTGAATACCAATCTCATTATTTATTACGATTACTTAATCGTTTCAAAAAAGAATTTTATGCTTAACTAAAAGTTATTACTGTCTTAGTTTATTTTTGAATTATAATTTATTCAGCAAAGGGTTACAAAACAAAATGAATTACATAGCAAAGATTTTACTACAAAATGTTAGTATATCACGTGTATATATTATACTCATCACTATTAATTTTAAACAATAAAAAACTATCTGAAAGTTGAACAAGCATATATATTACTGTGTCTATTTAAATACACGTTACTTTTTCACAATAGCTTCTTTAATTGTCAACTCGTTGTACGTACAAAGTATGTTACGGGTCCTAAATTTAAACAATAGAATTATAGCAATTAGTTGAGGTTGGTACAAAATGTACTAGTGTAGTGCTTTTTTAATGGTGTATTTATAAAGGTAAAGCGAACGCAAGCGAAACGGCAATGAGGTGTTTTATGTCTGGCATAAAGTGATCAATTCTACCAAAGAAAACGTAGCAAAATATCGTGGGACTGAATGAATATGATTTGCAAACGTTCTTTTAGAAGAGACTATGAATAATATATCAAGCAGGTTAATGATGTAATAAAACATCATTAAACAGAAACTAATTAGTTACACTACTAACATTATCTGAAGTTTCAATCAAATTTAGACTTCATGACATACATTTTAATCTTACAGTAAGATTGTCAAACAAAGCAAAAGTTAAATTTACTTTCCGTTTTATCAAAAATAGTTATAATAAATTATTTATCATTGTAAAAATACCAAGTGTGAACATAATATTCTCTTGCTGTTAATTTACGAAGGAGTATCAAACATGTTCCAATGAGAAAAAGTTACTTAGCCTTAAACATGGTGTTGTGGAAGTAAAATAATTTATTTCTTGAAAAATAACATAAGCAAAGAATTTTATTTCAAGTTGTAAGCTTACAAATATTAGTTTATTTTTTACTTCACAAATGATAACCTACTTTAAAATTTTATTCAAGATGAACTAAATATTAAATCTTTGCATAAATATGTTTTGTTGTTAATTAGATGTATTAAATGTTACGTAAACAAGAATTCCAAAACTTTTTTGTACATTATATTTTTTTTTTTACAAAATACGATCTATTTTACATAATAAAGTATTGTATTCATTAAATGATTTTTAAACGATTGAGTTTTCATATAACAACCTTTTTGCTTATAAAATGTAAATATTAAATTGTTTTGTACATCCGTTTTGTTTCTGAAGTAACGCTATTGTTTTCAATATTATAACTAATAATACGTTGCTGTACATAAAGATTTTTTTGTTAATTTTTCTAAAGAAAATTACTAAAATTGTTATAATTATAACTTCTCTTTTAATTAAAAATAGTTATTATAAACATTGTAAGTTCGAAGGCAGTGTCCCTAGTAGGCGTGTCTTTACAAACCATTGTTACCTTTTATTGCTATTATTTACATAATCTAGTATAATTAATTGACAAGGAGAATATTACTCAATATCGTTTAAAAACTTTGAAAATATAGTTTCTCGAGCCTTTGTACACGCACACCCATTAAGCTTGTGAAGGTTGATTTTGAATGTAATTTCTTTCCTTTAACTATTAAATGGATAGAAAAAAAGATAAGTCACTAAATAATATTGTAGCATTAATGCGAATTAAAATATGTATAATATAAAAATAATTAAGAATAGCGAAATCGTTGACATGTTTTCATCCGGGGATACTAAGTTTTCGCAAAATACGATTATCCCAATTTAAAACAGTATTATATTAATTACGTTCTTTTACAAATAATATTTTTTTTCTATTAATAATAATAATATTTTATCACAAATAAAGCAACATATGTCTTGTAAACAATACACCATAGTCTCACGTGAGATGTAATGTTTTTTTTATCATAGAATGAACTTTAGATCGTCTGCAAAAACATATTTCAGATATATACAAATGTTATTTTATGGTAATTTTTAAAGGAAAATATCCTAAAGAGATACTATTTTTATTTAATTATAAATTATATAAATAATGCACTGTTCGCAGAAAAACAAATGTGTGCGTATATAACATTTAACTTATTCACTGTTTATGTACAGAACTAGTACGTCCTGATCAAATATGTATATGAATAACAGAGGAACAGAAGAGACTAATGGAGTTATAAAAGAATTGACAGCTACAAATCTTCTGTAAACTTCTGAGCTGATTTTAATTATTTATCACAGCTGAAAGTTGCTATTTTGAAGCAATGAATAATCATGTATTATATATTATGAATGCAGTTAAAGTTTATGTACTTTAGTCATAATAAGAAAAATAATCAGATCATCTGATATTAAAATACAGTACGCCATTTTTTTTAAACTTTATAAAGCCTTGAGTTGTCAATCGTCTATTCTGTTTTTTACTTCAGCAAGGTTGAACAATCCATATCCATGTTCTAGCAACGTTTTAAGATTTAAATATTTTTACTTCGAGCGATACGTCTGGAAGATTGAGTTAGGTTTTAGAATGACTATATAAAGTTAAAGATAGCCTGAAACCTTTAAAACCAGAATCTTCAATTAACAAACATATATCCATTATTTGGTTGGAATGACTCAGATTTATAAATATAATCATAGGAATGTTCGAATGCCGTGATCAAGGTGTTGACCGTTGTTAAGTTCAAGGTCTAAAAATTTACAAGTTCGTTATATCACATTCAGCTCACGTTCGTTCCCTTTTTACGTGCTTTATCGCTTCTTCTAAAATCCCTCGTGCTCTGTAGTGAAAATATCTTAAAATTGTGTAAGTCTTTGTTTTTGTATAGGCATTGTTTTAAATTAGAGATTATTAAAATAATGGCGATTTAACCGGAAGTTAACTATCTTTTTAATCAATGTTGGACTGATGAATTCATATTAAATGTAAAGCTTTTGAATAGACTCCCCTACATTGATAATATGCTTATAATTACAGAACACTAATGTTTAAACTATAATTTATAATAAAAAATGCCAAAGTTTAAAATTATACTACGCCATAAAGAAGTTTCCCGCAGCATTGTCATTAAAGACTTTTACCTGATCTCATAGATTAAGAAATAGTAACCATTGTCAAATAATAAAGATTACGTTTTATTTTCGCAATAACTTTTATCTTTGCAAGATGAGACGTCAACAGTATTCTTGGAAAACGTAGTGAACTAATATGCTCATTATTGTCTTAGTTATCTTAATTCACTGTAATGACTTTGAAAGACCAGATGACTCATTCAGGTTTTTGAAATAGTTGGAGTATCAGATAATGAAGAATAACTTAAAGAGGGGATTTCAAGCGATGAATGAACTTACATTACCTAGTGATTGGATTCTGCAAAAGTGAGTCGGGGTTTTCCTTACGGCAAACTTGGAAACTCGTTTTGGTACCGTTAAAATAACTTTATTCTTCCTTACATTATTATATTTACATCGTTTATTAGGTCAGTGTATTTATTACTATTTAGTGATAAGCGGAACAGTTTTATCTCATTTTGTATGAATGAAAAACTTGTTGTAAAAGATTTTTCCTAAAATGTTGTGCAACTTATAACAATAACTGATTAGGTTTTTAATGTCTGTACCAACAGTGAGAAGCCAATAAATATTTTTTGATATGTTTTATACATTATAGGTATATAGGTCATAATTATGTTCTAACTTGATTGTGAGCGACTTTTTAATAAGTATAATTGATATTCCCTACTTACACCTATAATCAAATGTAATATTAAAACATTTGTTTTAAACTTTCATTTATCGGTATGGTGTATGTGAAAATCGAAACATAATTTTAGTTTGACCATTTTTCTCATTAGCAAACTTGTGATAACCGGTGCGTTATATTAATACTAAATGAAGTACTCATAAATTCAGTGGAGTACATCAAAGATAAGGTTCACGCCCTAGAAGATAGGGTGAATCCCCTAAAGAGTCGTTGACGTCTACACTGAAATTTATGATTTGTTGAGAGAAGAGTCTAATGAGTTAACGCGTAACTACAATATAACACAACATGGTATATGGTTACTTACAGTTAATAAGTTTCAAATGTAACACTACGTAGTTCTTAGCATAATAGCAAAAAGGTGGATTTTGTTACATTGTGATAGAATTCGCACATAAAATATTTTACACTTCCCGTAAACGTAGTATCTCTAAAATTTACTTCCGATCATAACATTTCTATTTCATTGTTGATAATTACTTATTAAATTAAATTAGAAATGACACAAGGTATAACCAATAACGTATTAACTGTTCTACGTGTTAACATATTATACCAAATTATATGTATAAAAAGTAGATTACCTGTAACTTCAAAGGTATCCTTGCACTTGCACGATAACACGGACTTAAAAGCACCGAGTGATAAACAAAAATCCAATATCGTAAAGGTAATGTTAGTATGTGACGTAGAAACCACAGGCTTGATATTATCAGATTAGTCGTAATGATAATACTACAGACGGATCGACCGTTTGTATACGCGTTTGGAATACGTGTGACTAGACGAGTGCGGTTTGTAATTATTTAAGAAGGTGTGCAACTGGTGACACGCCGACCGGTTTAGTGACGTATCATCTCGACGTAGTGATTTCCATTTAAGCCTCCAATTATTCCTTTTCGACGTAATAACATGACTTCATTTAATGTAACAAAATATAACAAAGCTAACTGTACAGTGGGACTGCTTGAAAACGACTAGCTTCGTCGAAGAAAATCGAAATGTGGAAGGTTGTTTCATCACGCCATTTAATCGTATTTTTTCGCTTAAAATTGTTTACAATTAACGTAGTACATTTATAATAGTGGCGATAATAAGAATGTTAATAAAATCGACGATATGGTTAAAAATATCGTTAACTTTCCAACCACGCTTTCGTTAATAATAAAAGATGTTTTACTACAAGTTATGAATGATGAATATATATGTTGCAACATTATATACACTTATTACGTTGTGTAGAATATAGGACTAATTTCACATTCAGAGATATTGAAATTAAAATTAATAGTTACTAAAGAGAAACAAAATAAAGCTAAACGTTATTTTTGGTGTTTATAAGAATGATAAATTTATTCCAATAAAAGTATTGTCTGACAAGGTTCTAGATTCAATGCAACAATTTTTCTGTTTATTTACAAGTAATATATATCAAGTCTTACGTTTGTGCAGTACACGAATTACACAGTTTCTCTTTAACACAGTTCGTAAAACACTTAAAAAGTCCTTTTAATTTCATTGCGATAATTTTAAATAATTCTAATTATCAATATAATATTGATGAACGGATTCTTAAAAACTCGTTCGAAATTACCAAACGCACACTTTTCGAAAAATTACAATTACATGCAGTAAGGGTTACATATCATTAGATTGGTATGATATTATAACGAATACTGTTCTTTATATATTTTCATTTTGTTTTTAAAAATATATTTACAAATTTTCTTTAATATTTTTTTAAATGAATAATTTTGCCCTGTTATAAATTTTCAAAAATAAATTGTATTTAATAAATCAAGTACTCGTTATTTTCTTCATTTTTCTTTGTCTTGTTTAATTCGGTTTTGACGTTTATTGAGCATATCCGTTGACTCTGTATTAACTCTGTGTATCATTTTGCACGTTTTTTTTACAAGAACCTTTATATGTAATGTATGAATCAGAGGATTAGTGTATTAAAATTTGTAAAGATGGATCATCTCTGTCATAAGAATTTCTAAATTAAAGTCTGGTAGTAAAACAGATAAGACTATTGCATTGGAAATCACAAGGGTTAATCATATAATTGACAAGAACACATCTATAAGTGGGAATATAAATGTGCGTGAGTGGCGGCTAATTGTCTCGCCATCGTGTTCGCAGTCACGTAGCACCAATACTTGTTCTGTTATAAAACCTGCATATTTGACAGTCTCGAAGTATATTTTATTACAAACATTACGGTACGATTTTAATCTACAATATACAAAATCGATATAAACACATAAAGATAACCTACACTGATGCTTAATATAAATAGTTATGACATATTTATTTGTGTCAAGTCTTGCGTCATAATTTCTTTAATCGGTTCCGGCTTGAATTACTTTATCATTGAATGGTCACCTTACATATATTTTATCGTATACGTGAATCTTTAGTTCTTTCGTTAAGGTACACTATACTACTAACGTATGTTTTACAATTTTCAACGATTATTATCTTTATTACCCGTAACAGTAACGGATCGTTCGATTCGATTTATTATTATAATACAATATTAATACTATTCCTGCGATACACTTATATGCAGGAGAACACGTGTGTTTATTTATTGCAGTTGTTAAACGTGTTCAATACTTGGTAGACCGATGCGATAGACTTGACTCGTACACGCTCTGTAATTGTTAGTCAAACAGTTATTAAATGATGTCCACTTGGCGATACGTATTTTGATTTTGTTCCAGTCATCACGAACGTAATGTGGTTGACGTTGATTACTGAAGATGTATAAAAAAATCGGACGTTTCAACATTACAAATTATTATTTGCAAGATAGATATAAAGTTTACGACACTTATGTATAAATAACAATGTAATCCACTGTTGTTTATACCCTAACCAGGAATATTCACCGTACTATTGCCATCATAAGATAGATCTATATAGATAAATAAAAAAGAAAACCTTACAAATAAGAATAGTAGTCAATAAGTTGGGTTCGAAAATCCCACTCACTAGTCAAAAATATAAACAAACTAAGAAAGTTTTAAAAGATGAAATTGCAAATGGTAACCTAGGTGTAGAGCTGATCTCTCCATTTCGTGTCATGTCATTGTGATTGTGCCAGAATCATTACTTCGTGTAGTTCATGTAGAATTTAAAAATAAAACCCGATTAGTATATTACAGGAGCACCGTACAATGACGTAATGAGACAGTATTTGCGTCGTTGCAGACGTGAACATATCTTTGTTAGAGTATTTCATGAGCGCTGATTATAATTAATATATGTAAAGTATTATTAGCGGGTAAACTTCCTGGTGGTCAGAAATAGAAGCAAAGTCGTGAATGTCATAGTGCTAATAAGCGACAAACACCTTCAGATTGCCCGCTACAACTCGAGCTATTTGTGATCAGTGTTAATGACTTCACGCGGATTTATTTCTATACCTTCTCAGTTGAAAATCAGGTCAGATTTTAAGTCCCTCATATTAAACAATTAAATGTTTGGAGAAATTAGTATTGATTTCTATCTGGAATTTAGATATCTTTATATCTAAAAGTAGAATTCATGCATTTGTTTTATAACTATAGGTGAGAACTTATAGTAATAAATAATCTGCTCTAGAAAATCTCTGAAATGAAACACATTCAAACAATAATTTTGAATACATAATATTTATTATTTTATAATAGAATAAAATTTAAACAATAAGTATGTATAGTTATAGTACTGAGAAATTGTTTTGATCTTCAAGCATAATTAACAAAATAAGAGAATTAAATAGATTTAAGTCATGTATGTATTAAACTTTATTTTCGGAACCTAAATGACCTTTAATGCATTAGTCATGGCGACTCGCGCGTTGTATATAATTTAATTTTATACGAATAAGTCTAATAATCCAATAATCATAGAAGTTTTGCGTTTGATATTTCCTTCTAGAATATTGTTAGATTATTATGCAATAGTAAAGTCACGTTATTTAATCAAATCAACGTGTTTGACATTTTCAAACTAGATCAATGGTATAAAAATCATTTGAGGTAAAAAGTGTCTGTTCGTTGTAAACGAACAAAAAAATACTATAGTCACTGTGACACTAAAGCTGTGGTTGTTTGTTCATTATACTTGGACATTTAATATACCTGTCCGCCCTATGCCTGCTTGTGTTAGAGAAGTCTTTCACCCGCGACATGGGGGTCAGGTCAATCAATAACGTGTCTATTGTGTATTAAAAATGCAAATACAAATTGGACAAATCAAACATCAAACCTTTTTTATCCAATGTAAAATAAATCTTCAACGGCCTTAACAACCTGCTACAGTCTAAACTCTCAAATGAATAAAATGTTGCATTATTTTCATTAAACAGCTGTGTGGAATCGACAAGAATATTATCTCCTTTGGTTACGTGTACTGAAAAATCTCTAAAGAATATAAGTTACAGGAAATAATCGCAGGTTAACAAGTGACGCCGTTAAGTCAATACGTCAGATGCATTTGTTAACCGAAAGGCGAGTTTCAATAACAGTATTCCGAAGGAGAGCGTTCATCAGGCTAAAGACATGACGAATGAATATATGCTGTGGCCGTACATGAAGTGGGGACAAGGCTAACAGATGAAGATGATGATTATTTACATTAAAAACCAAACTGCGTACAGATATTTAATTTGCTTGTATGTAAACATGAACCTCATTAGAATTCTGAATGTTTTTATCAGGTGGATGACGCCAATTTATCAATTTTATCCTTTTATGCGTGGTTATGAACGGTGTAAGAAAATTAACGTTGTGTTAATTTAATCTTATATAAACGTAGAAATAGACTTCTAAAAAAACTATGTAACGTTAATACGTAATAATTAAAAATTACGTATTTTATGCATACATTGACGGATAGTGTGAAATTGATGTTAAATTTGAACCTTAACATAGTTACGAAAATAGTATTCCTTTAGACATACAGCTGTAAACAAGCATCGGCAGAATGTTTACAGTATGCGGCTTAGATACGTACATTTTTGTAGAGACTTTTGATAATTATATATGTGGTGAATTACGTAAAATGTTGTTATATTCATTTATGTTGAGATATAAAATAGGCCTGAAATCGCCTATTTATAAAACATTTATCTGTTTCGGTTGTTATTTAAGCACATTGAAATAAATCCGTGTAAATTGTTATCTTTAAATATGCGTACTGTTAAAACGTCATTACATCATTTATGTAATTTGATAACCTCGTTATATTTTTACAATTGTTGTATCAAACTTACAATATTATATAAATATTCACAATAATAAAGTTAAACAATTGAAATATTTGTGCAAGAAATCACTTTTCGTACTTACTAGTATCATATAATAATGTAAAAAGAATATTTTAGTTCATGGACTCTAGGTTCGACAAGCAATTAATAGAAATAAATATAATTATAGAAAAAGATAGTTTGTGCTTATTTTGACTATTATAGCACATAGATTTATTTAGAAGACGTATTCATAGGTAACTACGGATAAAATAAATTATTGAACCGTCAAATTTAAAAAGATTAGCGAGACATGTTTTGATGACGAGGTATCTGATACTAAATACAAAATATTATGTTTGGCATAAAATAGCACTAGTGAAGATTTATATCAAACTTTACTATAGACACATAAAAAGTCCTAGATACAAAGGTGTCGCGTGTGTGAGCTCATACGACATAATGTCCTAAATTGCCTGTACTAAAGTTTATGTCTACCCCATAAACAGCATGTGTTGCGAATTGAAACTCTATCTATATTGTTCTATTTTTATGATTTAAAAATCCTTTAATTCAATGTATGAATGTGCGTTTTGAAATAATCATCAATGAAAAAAAACCTTTGATACAAAAATTCTCACCACTAAGATGTAGATGTAAACCTCTAAAAGAGGTGCTTCTCTAATCTTCATATAAATAATATATAATAAAATACAATTGCTAGCTATAATTGTAGTTTCTAGATAATACAATAATAAAATCAAATAGTATGTAAGTAATATATTAAAATAACGACTGCTTCGCACCACATAATTCCGTGATGAGTAATTATCTCTAGTAGTTATATGTTATCGACAATATTAATTTTATTTATGAGTACAAACATACACATCAGTTTCGTTGTGTAAGGATATATGTTTTAACTATTGTATAAAAAGAATTAACCAAAACGAGCGCATTTCCATTAATATCCATTGAACTATCTATAGAAAAATAAAACAAATTTTAGTATTCTTTACTGTTTTTTGTTCCCAAAAATTTGTTGTTATAATCAAGTTATAAAATGTAAAACATTTAAACTAAATAAATGACATAAATATGTATTATTTTTTTAAGTAAATATGTATTATAAACATCATAGTCATATAAAAACAAGTATCACTTGAATGCTTTTATAATGTCTTGTATGCTATGCTTGTTTTGTTTTTATTAAATTAGTTTCGCACTCTCTGTGCCAAATTTTTGTACAAACTTACCATAAAAGAGTAACCTCCCCTTTACAATACGTTTAATTCAAAATAGACATGTCACCATCGGGTAAAAAAAACAACAGAAGTTGTTGTTAATATTAACAGTTTTGATATTTATGATTCTATAAACAATAACAAACGGAGCACAAAAAACGTAAAATAAATTCTAATATAGTCTATTCGTACAAAGATAATTATTTAGTGACAATTATCAAAATTGTAATATCTTTTAAAGCATCGCTGATGATGATTCCTAAACTATATATTAATGTTAAGCTCTATATTTTTGTATTAATATTAAATATTAAAATTCATTGGATCGTTTAACGAGTTTCTTGTTTCCGCCATTAAATGTTGTAATCATGGAAAATTGGGTTTTGAAGAAGTAAATTACCTAATTATCACAATTACTTATTAATTAAAACTTAATTGAAAAGATAATGAAGAATTAACATACGAATTTCTTTATCTCGTTCTTGGCACCGTTTACTTTAAGCAAATTTACATAGAATAGAACACTCCAGAATTTTAGTGGAAAATTGTTCTTTAAAACCAATAAATTTGTTAGATTAATTTAAAATTAAAGTAAAGTAATTGGGATAGAACTTGTTAATACATCAGTATATAAAATGAAGCTACAGTAAGTATACGACTTGTGTATCGCTTTGTGTCTTATATCGTTAAAAAAATTTGTTATTCATAAATAATATTGAATACATCGTAATCCTTTCTAATGTTACATTTAATAATAATTTAAGCGTGGCTGCGGGAAGTGAAAGTGGCCGTTTCTAATGGCGACGAATTTCACATTGGTCCTTACGAAACAACGGTTAGTTTACCATTATTCAAACGAGACATTCAAAGTTTAAGTATAAGCTATCTTTATATGGATTTCGAAAAGGGCTTTTTGGATATATACAATCATGAAACGTTTTTATAAAAACGGAACAATCATTTTTATTAGCAATAGACTAAGACTTGACCTCAATTTTACACGGTATTAAATGTAAATGAGGCCTTGGGTAGTTAGACTGTGTATGAAGGGTTCTACTACCAAGAAGTTTAGTTCAAAAATCCTGTATTACATATAACTAGTAAAGCTAGTGGTGTAATGTTGGATAGCTATATTAGGTTTTAAACAGAAGATAAGCAAGTAGTTGTTATTATATTTAAAAGTAGTTAGATAGCTAAGTTTCTTTGTAAACTTAAACAGTTTATAAAGTTAAGTTTATCTATTACCTGAGTACTAAGTCATTTCCAACAGCTTCTCTATTTTTAAGTATATGCTTAGAACTAATTTCCCACTTTAATATAACAGCTTAGAGGAGTACTATGAACAGTGTTGCTGTTATTCACATGCTAAATATATTTTTTTTATCATTTTATCCAATTTGCAATATAAAAAATATATTAAATGTAATAGACGTGCTTATGAAAATTCATCCCTTTTGGTTACATAGTCCAAAATTTTTATAGAGTAAATAAATATTAAAAGTTCGTTGCATATTATTGTTTCAATAAACATTAAATAATTCACATTGATACTCTTATGCAAATTAATGCGCAGCATAAATAGTTGTTTCAAGTTTCCAAACTAGTTTTACTACAAAAACCTAAATATTAATGCCGCCATTTTATTTGTTTAATATGTAAGATAAATTTATCGTAAAATTTAACTCTGTATTTACTGTTATTTTAATGGAAATAATTCGACGATGCTTATAAGTCTGAAAAAGCGAATTTCTTATTAAATCAACTCACAGGAGCCAAATTGCTCAAAAGTTTAATTATAAGACTTTTCTAAATATTTTTTACAATGTTGCAAAAGTAAAGATAGTTAATTACACTGGTTTAGGTTGAAATATACATTTTTTAATGTTGCGAGCTTGACCACATTTAAACAGTAGCTCCATTTTTATAACGTTAAATAATTTTTATTATAAGAAACTCACTCTAGTACCATTATAGTAGCATTTGCTCTTCTTATAGCTAAAATAAAAACATCGTTTATAAAACAATAGTCTTGGTTCTTTAAGTATTACAATCCCTGTTAATTTTTTAATTAAACTTTTCTTTTATTTAGATTATACATCATTTAGATTTCTTGTCATTTAATTTACTAAATATAAGCATTTCAGTAATCATATTTGCTATAGTAAGCTTAGAAAAGAATGTTGTAGTAACTACTGTAGTGATGAGAATTAATTTAATAGAAAACAATTTTTTATGTCATATCCGCGTCGTTGATGTATTTAATAATCAATAGCGATAATAAGCGATGCCATAAAACAGAATAAGAATGACTTTCTACTTTTCGGTTCCGATCGCCAATCGGAATATTTACTTGTTGTAGTTTTAATTTAAAGTTAGGTTAGCGATTATTTGATAGCAATAGCATTATCAAGACTACATTACAGGACCTATGTATGCCGCCAAACATTGTAGTATTGAAGCAACGCTATTTTTCAGTTTATTAATAAAGTAAGGAGACTTCAAATTTTATGTTTCAAGTCAACGAACTTAACCTGATACACACATTAAATTATTCTAATATTTTCACATGCGGGCGTATCACTCACCATCAGGTAAACGCTCAATTCGTCTATTCTCGAATAAAAACACTGACTACCAGGCTTTAGAATATTCAGTTAACAGTATCATTTGTCAAAATAATTGTGTACACTTAGTCTAGACAAAATTTATTTCATTGTAAAGTTCTAGACGAAAAATATGTCCTCATGTGAGATCTCCTTCAAAATAATGTTGTTTTTATAATTTTATCAGCTAGTTCAAGGTGATTTGACCTGATGACGTTTGAGGTGTGTCAATGTCGATATACGTAAATTACATAATTGTCCGCATAAATCTTTATCTCGTAAAACAATAAGCATCAATATTATTCAAAAAATAGTACAGAACTTATAAAACCAATTAAGCGATGAAGGGCCAATGAGCAAAGATGTTTTCATTAACTATGAATTATAATTTATGGCATTTCTATTTAAAAACAATAAACAGCTGTTAATATAATACAATTCACTGTTGATTGTTTTAATTAGGTCTCAGGTCAGATTCATTTCGAAGGCAACACTTAAATAAATGGCCATGAGCATATAATCCTCTCAAATAAAAGTCTTTAGAACGTTGCTTACCTTATCTTGAAGTGAAGTGAAAGGTCCATTATTGTTTCATATCGCTTATTATTATTTGTACTATATCTTAATGCCACATTAAGCTATTACGACTGATAATATATATGTTATTATTCTTGGTGTACGTGTATCGAAAACAACTCGTATAATTAATTTTGAGTAGGTCTCTGAAAATGTCATGGACGATGCAAATATTTGTTTTACTATTAAAATACTTGTTGTACTCCTTAAAATAATGATCTAATAGACAAGTCTTACTTATGTTTGTGTGATGACGATGTATATGCGGAATGATATCGTTCAATAAAGCTTTAATTTATTAAATCAATTTTGTCAGTGAACGGTGCACATGACCGATGCGTGGAAGTACACATCGCTCTATTAGTTGTTACTATATACCCACATATACAGTATTTGATTATAGTCTACGAACACTATTCATCTTTATACATTATACGACGTATCTAACATCAACTATTAACGTCAATTTGTTAACTCATAGGTTAAATGTGCTCGGATTGACGTATCCTGTGATAACCAGCGTTGCCATACGGTAGATATCGCCTCAAAAAATTAACAACATACTTTTATGACGTGATCTTAAGTTACTAATAAACGTATGTTTACCATTATAATATTGTAAATATTACAAAAACTAAAGCAACACTGTATCAGTAATGCACAATAATTACTCCTTATAATATAATACTTTGTATTTAATGTCGATAACATTATCATATGTAGTATTATAACATTTATGATATATAAGATTGCAGCATTTACATTTTGATGTGCAAATCGCATCAACAAATGTGACGAATAAGGAAGAACGATTTTCCGATTACTTCTACACCTGGAAAAACACAGATCAAAATATGGGCAATCACATTTTTTTAATGTTTGTTTATAGATTAAAAGATATTTTTGATAGTATAGTAAATACCAGATGTTAAATTTACCTATTTTTAAAAACGTTAATAAAGATTTAAGTTAAATAATAAAATTAAAAGGTCCAAAAACAAATCTGCTCTTTTTTAGTATTTAAAAAAGATCTACACAAAAACGTCTCTTCTCTCTGATTGTCCTACATTTGTTTTTAATAATAACTAAGAACCTTTTACAACAGGTCAAATTTTAAACAAAGGTAAAACCTAAATCAAAACCGTTTTGACTGTTCTAATAATACGAATACACAAACGCTAGCAAGCGTTTTAGCACATTTTAACACCACTGTTTTAGACTTCAATATTTCGTTCTTAGTTATCTGACAATATTTATGCATGTATATTTATACAATTAGTCAATATTTTGTGAAGTTTAAGTCTAATTCGTAATAATATATTAATTACGTTTTCAATTAATGTAATCAATCAAAAAGTAATGAAAAGAAGTTTAGCGTACGACGGTATACACATATCAAATTATTAGTAATGAAATACTCATCGTATATCTTAACGAAGTTAAAAAATGAAGTGTCATTTTGATATTTCCTGTAATTGAAAGTAATTACTTTAGTTCAATCGTCAGATGGTGCTCGGAGGCGGCAAAACGAATGAATTTTCCAAGCGACAATGTCGAATGACTCGTTCGAGTGTGACTGACTTGAGCTCTATCGCGACAAAGTCGCCAGTGATTTATAGAAAACTTCGCTAAAATTTTTAATTTAAACGCTTGTTATTGCCAAAAGATTTAACAATTTTAAAAAAACAATAGCAATAATTTTTTTATGCAGCCGGACGACGATACGGGGACGATCACTTGATCGTAAGTGTTACGCCTGCTCAATGTGTGTTCATCGCTATGTTTAGACAAAGATATATTTTCAAAAAGCATATACTAATGGAGTATTTAACAAAATGTTTGTTTAAGCGCCGGATCAATGGCTCTATATCCGCAAAGAAATTCAA
>DWHU01000779.1:0-15814 GCA_018247975.1 Parides photinus | reverse complement strand
ATATATATATATATATATATATTCACTGTTGCTATAAATGCTGCGAGCTATGTTTTGACTGAAACAGCTCATTTGATACTAGGCTTGTGTACCCGGGGTCCACATCGAAATAAAAAGAAATATTCACAAATTTAAATCTGTACTCCATTGAGTCTCCTCACTTGTTAGATGTTGGATCTAATAAGGATTTCGTTAGGCAGAAACTGTTAGTGAGACTATTAAGTTTCATTTGAAGTAAAACCAAATGTTAAAAATAGTGTCGAAAAGTGGTCGTAATAAATCATACACATACACATATTTACTCAGATATTTTGATTATTTCTACTTTACTGTTAAGTGACAAGAGAGTTCATATGGAATTATGCACTAGTTATGATTTTACATTGTGTTAATATTATTTAAGACCTTATAATATTTTTTTTAAATGGTCGGAGTTTGTGAATTTATTTAAGTTACACCGTTCCACCATCCCTTAATGCCATATTTAATTAATACGTAAAAAGTGCGTAATATAAGTTTGGTATTACTTTCGATATCATTTACAATACTTTGGTGTAAACGCTTTTTTCAAATTTGTTATTATAAACTGTTTATTTAATTATATTTCATGATATTTCATTGCAGCGTTCTTTGTTTTTAGTTAGATATTTAGTAAATTTAATAAAATTTTTAATATAAAAACCATCACAGAAAGGAACGAGAGGAAGGGAAATTGCAGCGAATGCTTTCACTATTGAAAATGCCTGGCGAGCTCAAGGCGATTTGTTCTGGATAAATCGCACAAAGCATTACCAAGGACAAAAAGATCTGAATTTATAACATCCTTGTAAAGATGAACAATAAATAATGTTTTTTTCCTAACTTACAAAAAAGTGAACAATGAGCTTATGTAAGCAAACAAAAAACAAGCAATGTCTGCGAAGTGAATCATCGAATTTTATTTAACTTTTCTTCGTTTTCTTATGCACTCAATATGTGTATTGATCTTTTAACTGATTTATAATAAGAATTATAATTAAATAATAATTTGGAATTGATTTTAGTAGTGAAACTCTTTTAAGTTAAGTTCATAAGCATTGATGATACGATATGAACCTACGTTGGATCCTCTATTATTAATTCTTATTTTTAATAAGTAATTTTAAATGTCGTTATATGTATATTTAATTTCGTACTGATTTAATATCGTTATTATATTCACTTCATATTCTTTCGTCTATGTATATAATTAATAAAGTGAGTACTTGAATACTAGAGTATAATATGTACATTTATAAATAATGAACTGTGCTGTTACTGTTAAAAAGTGTTATTATATGCTACATAGCTCAGCGAATCCTAATATAAATGCCTAAAATGTATTTTTAAAATCTAGTGTGTCACAACAAATACTATATCCATATGTAATGTAACACTATAGTTGCCCAACCGGCGTACTGTTAACATGTTCCTTGAAAGACATATCGAGTCTCATTTGATTGCAATATGTAATGGTACCTTTAACGACATCCAAAATGAAATTGGGTAAAGACTGTCTTACTTACGAGTTACTTACGTTACTTTGCGACAAACATGTTTTTTTAATGTTAAGAAGTAACAAAAATTTGTTCAAAACGAAAGTAAAACTGTTTCTATGCTGTTTAATAAACTCTTACTATTTTCTAGTCTTTCCCTTAATAAGGGCAAAAAGGCGACCGCCAGTTTCTTATAAAGTGAAGTCGACCGCAACGTTGAAATTTTTATAAGCCTGATAGAAAGGGCAAGTTAAAACGCAGAACTGAACTTTATATGAATAGACCTTGGAAAAGTCGATAATTGACCGCAAGCACTTAAAAATTCTTTTGTGGCATACGTTCTGATGTCACTTGTTTTAAAACCTTTTTTTATTTGAAACTAGAAAATAGAATTCAAACTCTTCTACACACCTAAACTTTAAAAGGTAGACCGAAATTAAAATTAACGAAGAGACGATTTTAGGTTCAAACAAAGCGACGAAGTAAATAATTTGACTAATATAAAATTTATACCATCTACCTGTTGTTGGTTCGGTCTGGTTAGTTCCTAGTTTTTAAAATTATTACAACAAAAAGTAATTGTAATACAGTTATATTTCATATATATTAACAAAGTTAGTTAAATCTAGTGTGGGGTGTGTAATTTTTACCAACACGATACGAGTATTGCTGTATCGGGTGAACAGCCTGTCTTCTGATGGCTTCGACGACTAATAAAGTAAAAAAAATATTTATCAATGCATTTAATATACAGCGACGAGGGCCATCATTTGCTTTAGTGCGTTTATTTAGTTCGAGTATCTTCTCCCGATGTTCCCGTAAGACTTAGCAATAAAAAATACTTTGAAAGGGTAAAAGATATGTAAATCAACATTGCACGCTACTAAGTAACTATTAAAAATATTATCTTTATTAAGTTTTTTACTTTGACATTACTGTTGCCGTAAGAAGAGTCAAACACATTTTTGTTAATAAATAACATTACTTTATAAACTTATATTAAATCTATGAATTTGTAAGGTTACTTTGTGAGAAGATGGTACTTATCGCGATAATTATATGTTAATGTTACTTATTCAGATCAAAAGTCATGCTATTTCGCTGTGCATACTTTATGCCATTACTTATTTACTTGGATTGTGATTGAATTGCGATTGTAAATTGTGTCGCATGTAATTTGCTAGCTAGACCGTTATAAATTGAAATCAATCGATTTTGAAACCCATGGCCGTAGGACATGGATGAAGGCGAAGCGCGAAACGAAATTATCGTTGTTTTGCTATGATCATAATTTTTAGTATAATTTTAATATAATTCCCCAACTTAGAGAGTTCACTTCTCTTAAATAAGATATAATTCGTTGCTTCCTTGCAGTCTTAAAAATTTCCTGCCAATTTATCTCTTAGTAGTCACGCGTTCAAAAGAGTGCTACGGCATCATTATCTGAAGTACATTATTGTATTACATGCAGAAATATTAATACTTATTCAGAGAATGTGTCAACTATATTCTTGCATTATCCTTACACCTACCTACAATATTTCATGCCTCCCAGGCTTGACCGGCAGAGAATGCTGTAATAGCATTAAGTCTGCACTCTGCACCTAATCGTACGATATACGTTAATGGTAAATAAATTATTGCGTTCAACCATCCTGTGTAATGAATGGGAAATAATGATATTTAAATTCTTCCTTAGCTGTTTTACTTAGTTAATATAAAATGTAAATATAGTATATTAATATTTATTACTTACTGGTATCATGGGATAGAACAACCAAAGTCCCGGTCTCATAACGATTAAAATAATACAGTGCGATAGAAGTACAAAGCATAGCGGAATATTAAATCGGTAAGCAATGAAACTGTTATGTCATATCCTGGAAGCATGTCAATAGGGAATAACTATCAATCTATCATAAAAACAATTATAATGATATTACGTAGAATGATCTTTTTATTCCAATACATTCATTGATAATTATAGATCTTAGACAATGTCTCGTATGTATATTGTGTAAACAGTTTTTAGTGTTTTTTGAAAGTTTGTGACTAGTTACGGTCCTATATCACTCCATGCACCTAATAATTGATTAACAAAATGAAGCAACGGTTTCTAGTTAACACCAATGAGATACAGGTAAAGGGAAACGATTACTGAGTACCGCCTTTCTAGGTACCTAATTGAGCGTATCGTAAGCCCTTTGAAAAGCAACCATGGCACTTGCCTTTTTTTTCACTTTCTGTTCCAATATAGACAAAGTGTTTAAGTAGTATGCAAAACATTTTTGTAATGACCAATATTAAATATATTAGCTTAATGAATTTTAATATATTTAATAACTGTTTAAAAATTTAAATTTATTCCGCGTTACCTAGAGTAATTATATTAAAATCTCGTTGCTACAGTAATTTCTTCTCTGGAAGCTCAAGTTCAATTGGAATCGAACGCGTGCCTCTTCAGCTTCGAATCGGTCCTTCTTAGCTCTTTACAAACTGAGCCGTTACAGGTTTTATAAATAGTTTCTATATTTATTTACATTTAAACAACATTTATTAAATTGTTTAGCATGCAATGACTTTATGCAAATAAAAAAATAACAGTGAACCAGACTAACTTTTTCAAAAAAATAATTTCTATAAAAATTAAAGCTGAAAACGTTGTTTCAAAGCAGAAATGATGCTCGAGAAAGCCCTAGCCGTTGAATCTACTGAAAGTTGTGATTTATATTTGTCTTTGTTTGTGTTTAAAATTAGCCCTGAAGTAAATATACAGAAGAACATCTTGAATATTAGAGGAGTGTCTCTTTTGGGAATTGGGAAAGCATACATCGATTAGCAAATTAGAATTGCGTATATGTAATAAAATTTCACTCAGGCATATAGTGCGTTTATATATTTCAGATTCATATCAGTGAACAGAGGAGACCACTCTAAAGAAGTTTCCTCTTGTTGATATTTCACTTTTAATCAAGAGCTAATAAGGCGTTTGAAATGAGCATCCAGTAGGATAGTGCCGTAGGACACGAGCTTTGTTGCGTTGTGAATTTCATTGTTCGTATAAACAAAGTGTTGTCGTAGAAACAAAGTGGATGCTGTAAATATTCTAAGTTTGAGTTCCGACTTATTGGTATTGTGCAGGCCGAATCTTATGTGCATATAGTACCAGGGTATGTCGAGGGATCTCGTCCCACTATAGGTTTAAGTGTATGTAGCTTGTTTGAGGAAAATTTCGTTATTATCTCATCCGTTCTGCCTCTTACACAGGCTTATTTGTTTTTGCTGATACGTTTTATAGTGTTTTTTTTTTAATTGTAACACTATTTAGCTTCCTGCTGTTACGCACGCGATATTAACGTTTGAAGTCTTTAACAATAAGAAACTTATAAAAGAGTTGTTTTGAACTCATGTACTACAGCCTGGCTTTGCTATAACCGTAAGAAACATAGACATGAAATAAGTTTTCTTTTTTTAAAAACTTCCAACGGTGCCTGTTATGTTCCTTTACGTTACTAAGTATACACAATATATACAATGTTCGCGTTTTTAAAGATTTTCGTCCACAGTTTTTTCCCCACTAACATGCAATAATGAACCAATACAACACAATTAAGAAAACTGTTGGAAATCTATTTAAACTCGTGCTTACTAATATAGTTTATTATAAAGATTTGTAAACAGTGACATTATATATTTTATATAACAGTGTTTGACATACAGTGTCAATATATACTTTCGTTTTATGAAACGTGTACACGTCCAGCATTTCCATCGAAAACAAACATTCAAATGTTAAATTACTGGCTATGTATTGTAGCATATATTAAATTTTCTAAATGCCTTGCCAAATTATGCAGTTTAATACATACATATATGTGTCATTATGTATGTAATTGTATACAAGGGGTATAAGTTTTTTAGTTGGTCAAAATTAGTAATAGATCGTTTTGTTTCTTTATATTTTTATTTATTAAAAAACAGAATCTGAACCTCTGTAATTTAAACATACATATATTATACATACAATGAACGCGTCATTTTCTTTATGTCAGATTTTCCAATCCAATTTTACAGGGTTTTAATTCTGAAAAACCATAGTAAAAATTTTAAATAAATTTTTACAAGACCAATGATCGTCTATAAAATATACTAGGTCATTAGTACTTTAGCCTGTAAATTGTAAAAGTATTACAATAACAAATTTCACAGTGAATAATAAATATTGGTGTTTTCTTTTAATTTTTTTTATAAATCCTAGAAAATACAGTAAACAAAAATTGTGACTCAGTAGATCCAGTTATTTAGTCGTTCATGGATTGGAATTTAGATATCTTATAAAAAAGATCTTTTTTGCTGGGCAATTGTTAAATTGTGAATGGAGAAATTCATTTCTCACCAGTATAGGAAGGTGTATTCGAACAACAATACCAACCAACGAGGCATCAGGAAAATCAACCGTGCGAACGTATTTACTGAAAAGAGGATATCCGTACTTGCTACTTGCTATGAATGTGATTTTCATGTCAATGCTAGAGATATTTAAAGTAAAATATAGTTACTTATTCATGATGAAAGTTTTTTCATAATATTTTTTTATAAATTACTTATGCAAATGGTTTCTGGCAAATGATTAACATTATCTCAGTGTAAATTATGAGATGTAGGGTCAGAATTGGGTTATCGTAGACTTGTCTCATGGAGCACGGTCAAAGTCGCTGATAATGAACCGACTTATCAATATTGATACAATTGTAGGTTATAAGTTTATATCTATAAATAAATATACTTTGTTATAAATACCTTTACTAGTAAGTCTGGATAGAGGCCGTCTAGAGAGTTACCACCGCAGCTTATACATATTTCTGCACTTAAAATTACTGCGCAATCTATTTTTCGGTTTGAATGGGTTTTACCTAATTAAATTACTAAGGTAACGATACAACATATTATGTCTTAAGTAGTTCAGTACAATGTTGACGTGTGTATATATGTATATACATACATTTATCACCCTTAACGGTTCCTTGTTGTTATGGGCAGCCGTAAAGATTTCTATCAGGTGAATGTATCGCATGACTCTTCGTCGAGTAAAAAAAACATATCGTATTAGTACTAAACAATTAGTATAAATTGGTATTCTAGTAAGAATTAAGAAACTTTCACAGTATAATACTGTACTACTGTGTAGTATAATACTGTGAAAGTTTCTATCAAATAATTTCTTTTAAATAATAAGATTTTCTTAAGAATTACATTCTAAATCATCGATAATGTATACTGCAATAAAAATTAAAAAAATAACTCTGTAACAAAATTTTGTGTAATTTAATCTCACTCTGTTTTATAAATACTCGGTCGATTGTAAAATTTCAACAATACAAAACTAATCCACTGTATTTTAATTAAACTCCGATGTTTAATTTTTACCCCTTAATTACTTTTTACTCATTAATTAATTACTTAGAGTCAAAGATTTTGAGTTAAAAACATACCGTCTAAAGTATTTGCTGGCTCTTATGGTCAAGTAAGATCGATAACTTGGGGACGCATATTAATACCATCAAAGATACTATAAAATATTTTTTATAATGATAAAGTCAAAAGTTATAGTTTTCGTCTCGTTTACTAATAACCCATCTAACACTATTCCTTCCCGATCGTATCAGTCTTGACGAAATGGTCGTGGTCATCAAGTAGTTTAAGTGACCGCTTGCACTCCTCCCTATTAACACTGTATGTAATGTACTTTACATTATTCGTAAATACCACAGGTTTCTCCTTTAAAATACAATTCCCTCATTTTAACAGTCACTCACAAGTTATGTACGGATTTTCAACTTGTAGGTTGTTTTCTCACATGAGTACAAAGTTGTTGAGCACGATGTGTAGAACTGCGCCTCTTAACAACATTTAGCCTCGATGAAAAGTGGGGCGATGCTCGAGGGGAGAGGTAAGCATGTTAAGGCTGAGGAAATTAGTTGTGAGCGAGGATTTTACTTTTATCTATGCTGCTTAATTGTGTTCATTTGTTTACGGCATGTTTATGAGTCATGACAAACATAACGTTCATCAATCATTTATACAAAGTACAAACAATATTAAAAGAAAACGTTTTTCTTATTAAATGTATCATTAAAAGGTGGTGTGAATAATGATTTAAAGTTTTAATCATTATCTAAACTGTTCACTGAAAATCTTGTAAAAACAGATCAACAGACTGATCTTTCTCAGACATTTGCATGAATACTTATCAAAGCGGAAAAGTTACAAATATGTACATATCATTCTTTAAATATTTATTGATACGGTTTTTCAATTTCTTAACCGCTACAATGCTGTGGGGAAAAAATGTTCTGTTTGATATTTTTTTAATTTTTCTGATGACGATGTCCATATTTTTTTTAAAGTTTTGTCGTAGTCTTCATGAATCATAGACGTGGTAAATTTGTTTTTAACCTTTCTATGCTTCCAAATATAATCTTTGGAAGTATTCATCTACAAAACGTCTAGTCCAGCAGAATAATTAGATAAGCGTCAATACTATGCGAGTCTTGCTTTCAGTGGTTGTGAATAACGCTTTGAACACAAACAATACTCGCTTGGGATGGCCCAGGAGACTCGACTATGGAATCGATAATACATATACACGGGCACAATACTTTGTTATATAGAATACTCCACATATTTTACACTCATGTCATTTAATTTAAGCCTAATAAATCTAATTATAGATTAATTATAGTTTATACATTTATCGACAGACATTGCTTGTAAATGTTTCCGTTACTCAAGACTTCGTTATTAAAATTACTCATATTAACATTAAAAATATTTTAGAGGCCTGTTTTTGAACTATAATTTATTAAATAAAAATCTCCTTTTTATTCGACGAAGCGATGAAAGGAGCAGGACGTTCACTTAACGCTAAATTCCATCTGCTCATAAAAATGTCGCAAAGTTATGGTATACACACCACGACTTGAGACATACGATGTTAAGTATCGTTGCCCAAGTAATTTTATTAGCTACAAAGCCCTTCAAATCAGAACATGGTTATCTTTGTACACTACTGTTTCGCGGCAGAAATACAAGCTTCGGTGGTACCTACCAAGACGGTCGCCGGCAACAGATGACTGCCACCAGTAACTTTTTAAATTAGCTCCTTATATTTATCAATTTTGGTATAAATGTTCCTTTGCAGTCTTCATTTTTCTATTTATCTGTTTACGTTGTAATCATTGAAAATTTCAGCAAACTAAAACTTAGACAAATGTTCTTACAATATTTGACTACATAATATGTACTTGAACGCCATATTTTTAAAACTCGTCTAAATAAGTGTTGCGTCGAAATCGGACAATTTTATGCGACTAGTTTAGTTATATCATGATATATATAAGTATAATAAACGTAGGGCCTTTTCACGTTTGGATACACCGCATATTTACTGATCAAATACCGTGAGCACACAGTGCATGCTGGCGAACTACATCGCGGTACCCAGACACAAGTAGTGCACATAAACCAACACAACACACTCGCATATGCTGAACGAAGCGACGCTACGTCAAATGGCAGGCGAGCCGCGCCTACCTTTTATTTGATCATGAACGTAGAATATTTCTTTTAACAAAATAATTGCAGAGTTTTTAACTGTTTACCAGTTCCCTTAAAAATATGCAAGTTACATTTTATTAAATTTGATTTGTCATTTTTGCATATTATTTTATACAACAAAGGTGGCAAACAGGCATACAATCTGTCTGGTAAGCAGTTACTGTAGCTTTGTTTTACCAGAGACGTCAAAGGCGTGTTGCTATCCCCAAAGAAACCTTATCATAACCTTTTTGAACAACCCCATTTTTTGCTCTTTGGGAAAACCTCGACGGGGAGTTCATTCCAAAGCTTGATGGTTATTAGGGGAAAGTTACTTTCGAAGCAGACCATGCGTGATCACTGCAGTTTTTGCGTATGAGGTTGAAATTACTGTTGACGGCGGACAACGCGATCTTGTAATGTTGTCGTTGACATCACACTAAAAAATTATTTAGAACACATCTTATAATATAGACGGTTTCCACCGTTCAGCAGCTCTTTAGACACTGCTAGAACTAATAAGTCTATTTGTGAATTTTACACTGACCTGAATGTATTACAAAAAAATATTAATTTAACAAATAAGATAAAGTTAATTACAAATGTCTGAGCTTTAATACATTTTGATGTTGCTATTTACACTTAATTTCGGATTTATGTTGTTAATAAAAGACACATTTAATTTATTATCAACTAATTCGAACCGTACGATATTTTTTTTTTAGTTTAATACAGTCTGAATGTGTTCACTTTATCAACACTAATATACGGTTTTTTACTACTAATTGCAACAACAAGTTTGTATCTCTTGAAGCTGACAGGTACGTTTATTTAATTCAGGATGTTCATGAAGTCCTCAATCTCCTATCTCCAAGATTATATTTGATGGCGGCTCGCAAAGGAATATTCCACTAGGTTGTGTAAATATTCAGTTAGAAAGTGCCTGAACAAGCGGAGATGACATTCTTAAGTGATTCGCCGGGACTGCGACAACCTCAATAGAGATCGTTTGCGCCTTTCTTCAGGATGTGATACTTGTCTTATATAGAGGATAGTTTTTATTGTTGAAAACATTTGAGTTGTTTATATTAATTTACATGTTTATTTAGTCATACCTTATTCTATTTTGGACACTACCCTGTTTCCGATACAAAATTAGAAGAATACTTTTGATAAATCATTCATTACTGTGCGTTTTTGAGTTGTACAGTAGTAAACAAAAATTTCAGTTTATGCGGAAACAAATCATGATATACATTTTATACACTTTTTATCAATTAAAAGAAAACAACACAAACAGTTTTGATGCCGAAAACATAACGATTCAATAGTAAAAGTTAAACCTTCGGGTCGCTTCATCGATACTATTGGACTATTCCATGCACCTACAGAATATAAATAGCAGGGAAATGCTATTTGGGTACTAAAATAACAGCCAGGTAACCAGTGGTATTCGGTGTTCAGTTTTGCGGTAATTTTGTCGTAATAAAACGTCAATGCTAGACGCTGCTCATAGATATGCACTGCGGTAGAACCACATTGTGGTTTAGTAACTAGCAGCAGAGACCAATCGCATACCATTGTACTAGATAGGTAATATGTAAAGCTTGTTTAGTGAATAGCTCATGCCAGTGTATACGTTCGAAAAGTGATTCGCCTAGCCTGGTGATTCAAGAAGATTGGTTACAACAGAACGGTACACTATTTCCACTAGCTATCTTTGATTGAACAAAATCTGCACCATTTTCAATGGACAGTGAAAATTGGTGCATTAACATTTAGTAGGTCACCCATTTTGAACTCTATAGGCCAATCAATGACATTGTTAACTATTATTTGAGGGTGGTATTCTGTTAAATTCCATGCGTACACTGCCATATCCATGAATGTATTGAAGCCTGCAACGACGAACGTTGTTTAATAATTAAATCCCACACATGTTTTGTTAGATTTTCACTGTCTGTTAAATTCATATTGATTGTATACAGCTTTGATCAGATATCTAGTGAAACTGTCTATCACAGATATGTGATTTTCTAACTAATAATATGTAATCAATTATTGTGCTTAACTCATTACTTAATAATATCCCGCGTTACAAATGATTACAGCGTAGTGTTTGTTGTCACTACCTTTATTATGGTGTATCCTCAACGATTATAATATTATTACTTCAAGGACACTTTTTAAAAATTAGCTATAGCTGCATTACTGAAAATACAATAACTTTCAAGGACATTCTCCTTCTAAGAAAACTCCTAGCAGAGGAAAAATAATATGAGCTGTAAAGAATTATTTACATAATACAAAACCATCATTGTATATTTACATAGTTTAATGAATATTTTTCCTATAGAGTTTTACATTTATTAAAATATAAAGCAAATTAAATATGGAAATATATAATTTTTACGACGTGCTTTTATCTCATCAAATATGTCTATCTACTTCGTTTTTTACAGACATAACTACGGTTGAAATAATAATTCTCGGAACCGCTACGTAAATGTGTGAACAACCTTCGTTGACTTATAACTTCTATATGAAAAATAGATTAAGACCGTTTCCCATACAGTTGTAATTCTGATTTTAACTTGATCAATTTATGCAATTATTTTAATAATTAGTTTTATTAGTTAAATTTTTACGAAATTTTAAACACTACTTAATTGCTTTTGTCGATAGTGATGATGAAACATATACTTTTGAGATCGGATTTAAGGCTAATATCATACTATGTTCTACAAATAATATTGAATGGGTAATGAGAGAGAAATGGGTGGGGTAAAGAGAGAGAAAAACAAATTCCAAAATAATATTAATTTTTACATTGAAATTTTTTTTGCTTCAAATTCTGAATATTCTCTCCGGGGAAAGAAATTATCGTGTATCTGCCGATCCGCACTTGGGCGGCTTGACTTTATCCTCGTTCGCGAGAAGCCCCGTACTGAACAGTTAGCAAATTTAAGTCGATATTTAATTTTATAATATTCTATGTGTAAGTGATACAATAAACTAAAAAACTATGTGTGCTCTAAAACACCAAGATGTCACAGGAAAAGACGGATCCAATGTGTTTTGGTCTGACGAGTTTAATTTTGAGTTATGTTAAATTAAATATCATCGCATAAAATAATAGCATGGATAACAGAGTACTTAAAAAAACTTAATTTTCATACAAAAACTACATGAATTGAAAAATAATGATTATCCTCATTCCTAATGATTTTTCATATAGTTATCGGAGAACCAGGGTTTCTCTTTGACCTTGTTGCCTTAGGCCGGCTTCTGTGGATCCTCTTCTCACAATCCGAGATCTAATGAACTTTCCAATGTCCCTCAAAAGAACTGTTGCTAGCCCAGGTAATGTCTTTGAGATCTCTCAGAGAGTCTCAGACAAGTTTCCCAATTGACGATCAGTAGTGACGCGACTTCTGCATGTTTTCATTTAATTTATCGAGTGTGAGAACCAGTCTCCACAAACCTTTTAATAGTTGATTGCACAGTACATCAAGATACTTTCACTAATCTGGCAATATCTACTTGAGACTCTTCCTATTCATTTATCATCCAATTTTTATCCGAGTTTCTGTACTAAGCTCTTATTGTTTCGGCATTTCGTATCACAATCTGTCTCTACTTCACAAAAAAACAATACTCAACAGCTTCTTGTATTCACATGAGTTAAAATAAGACTGATAAAAATATCGTTTACATTTTTACAAAACGATTTGAGTTGCACGTGTTTCATGGCAGTGTCGTATAGTTTTGGCCAAGGTTGTATATCGAAAAGATATACATTAGTCTAGGAAATGAAAGAGCAATGTATTTTAAGATTTCACTTGGGCATTATTTTTTTCTCTTTTCTTTAACTGTAACAAGAACATTTATATATTTAACTATTGAAATCTTTCACTGTAAAAATTATCGTTACAACATAATGAATAAAACATTTGCTTCGCTGGTTGTATCCTATCATAATAATTGCACTACACATGTCTCTTAGATACATACATATTCATATGTAGATAAACTCGTGTATCTTAGTCTTTGTGTATGAGCACCCCTATTCTTCGCTGAACAAGTAGCGCCGTACTCGTTATTGTTAACATTTGTGAACATATATACATCTTGCTTTTGTCATTCAATTTCAGTTGCATTTAATCGTTATTACCACAGTAACAGAAAGTATCTGTAGGATTAGGATCATTTTACGAAAGTAAAATAAATAACGCTCATTCAATAATTTACATAGATCATTATTACAGATCGTCGACGTCTCCTACCGAAACAGTCTGGGTATTTACTACAACGGCTTCTATTTTTGTTGCCAAACACTGTTAACAAGTATTACTAGGTTTCTATTGAACACCTTTGGCGCTAGTAATATCACTGTGGTAAACGCGAAGCTTAATATCATGTAGTGCAGTGTGACATTGTAGCCGTAGAAAAGCTGCTTTAAAAGAATACATTTTTTGAATCCCGCCTGTCTCCGTAATATATATTAATGTTAAATTCACTTTTCAAGCTAACAATGTTTTTAAAGATATTGACTAAAATGTCCACTTAGTACCTTTACAGAAATGCACATGAGCCAACGTTGTATAAACTTGAATATAATTTAGTATAAAATCTTTATTATTATAATATCATCACAAATTTATCTCCTCTGTAATTCGTATATTTTAAACCCGCTCTAGAAATCCAGAGATAAAAGAATGTTATGAATAGTACTTCTTTGTAAATTTATTATAAAAAGGGGATTGATTTCATTTGTCAATGAAGCGAAGGTTATTATGATTATTTATTCAAGAGTCCGTGAAGGTTTAAAACTTAACTATGCCATCTAAACAATACGTATTCTTCGTGTGATTATAGTATGTGAGTTTGTTTATGAATAAAATATATCTCATTTATTATTTTTTTTAAATCAAATCACAATATTGAATTGTTATTTGTTAAATGTAGTTAAAAAAAGATGTTATTTATTGTGCACCGGCTTTTATTGAAAAGATAATAGTTATGCATTCTTTAAAGAAAAATCCAATGATTGCGTAACAAAGAATTATTATTCCTTATAAAAAAGTATTATACTTTATTATATATTTATTGTAGTATTTAAACTTATGGCATAATTATCCCAAGTATGTTCGATATGAAATTACATTAAGAATTTATATATTTATATTTGTATATTTACATTGTGATTACAGTCACATATGAAATTTTGTTGGGAAAATGTTGGTTATTTACAATGTTCTAGTGTTTTAATACATAACACAATTTATCTAAATTTATTCGTGTATTTCTAATTCTGATCTATGTCTATTAGTTCGTTAGTTATTTCCCTGTTTATTACTTTGAAATAATTTTGAAATCCTCTGCGGATTAATTAACAGAAATTACGTTTAACGGTCAGTTGCGTTATATTCGGCAATCGCATTTTGCAGTAACTAATCTGTACGATCTAATACATTTGGTAATTAAATAGTTTTAACCTTTAGCAAATGTACACGCCTCTGTTAAATATAATTTAAGCTGATTACGAAATGCCACTTTGAGTAAACTGTAACAAATATTTTAGCTATTGCTGAATTTGGCAGGCGAATGATGATGATCAGTAAAGTTAATTTCCATTTATGACGTAGGCATTAATAAATGTTGTTTAAACATAATGTTTTTAAAATAATTTATATGTTATCATCACTAAAGAGAGATCAGTGGTTTATTAACTTTCTGTTTATCTTTCATAAATATTGACATGGTTATAACCCCTTTATATCGGGAATGTAAAAGTAATTTTTGAATGCAATAATACAGAATGAATCAAAACAGTATTGGCTTAATGTTTCATCAAACATCATATGTCCGTTTGAATTTATAGATGTTTATATAGATTGGTATGGAAAATGACAAGTGATTATTTTTTATTTCCACATACACTTTGCTTTGATTTCATTGACATTTCCCGAACTTATAAAAGTTCTAACGGTACAAGTTTATTAATTTCGATTGTCGAGACTTGCATAAGTTCTTCGCGATATAAGGTACAACGGAACGAATGAGGGGGTACCTTGAATGCCAGAGATTTAATAACAGGCAGTATCAACTTTATTGGTGTTGTTAGTGTCAATGGGATGATGGCAGGCATTTTTATTAAATTGTCCGTGAGGCTGTTAGCTCGTTTATTTCCCGTTGCATAAACCATTATGTAAACTGCACGTGGCTCCTCGTCCCTGCTAGACAATTCCTACGTCGCCTATCAACCGTCGCTATAAAACGATTTTGCTCTTCCTTACTACTGCGGCTGGCCGATTAGCTCAGTTGGTAATGTACCAACCTACTGAGTAAGGTCGTGGGTTCGCTTCCCGCCACGGACAATATTTGTTCTGAGTCTGGGTGTTCTTTATGTATGATATGTATATATTTACAAAAAAATGTATTTAAGTAGTCTATCAGCTATCTGGTAACGATAACACAAGCGAGTATACTCAGCTTACTTTGGGACTGGACAGTGTTGTGTGAATTGTACAAAAATATTAAAGATATATTACTGTTGATAGATAAACCTTAATAAGATGAGTATACCTCAAAAGCCTCTTTTATAGTTATTTAATATTTTCTTGCGCCTTGTGTTAGTTATGATATAGACTGAGATATTTTAATTTACTTTCATAATCTACAGATCTAAGAGGATTTTTTAT
>DWHU01000778.1:0-15814 GCA_018247975.1 Parides photinus | reverse complement strand
CGTGTCCGAACCATCTAAGCATCCCTTTCTCAATCTTGGTCACCACATCTTCTATTACACCACATCGTTCCCTTATCACACTGTTTCTTTTCACACTTATCCATCAATTTCACTCCAGCTAGTCTACAGCAGGTCTTTATTTACTATACGTCCGAATAGGTTCTATAGTGCAATGGTTAAGCACTTGTAACACGGTGGTCCCTGATTGAGGAGACTCTGAGAATAATTTTGATATAATTTTTTGATCGTTTGTTCAATATAAAGAGTGTTATACGAATAGAAGCTTAATGAGAGATTAATAAAAGTATTTGATGAAAGAAGAAACTCGTCGCCTTAATGCAAAGTGCATAACGAGACGTGAACGGGAGGAGCATCTGTAAAATCTAATTTAGCCAGGTCCAGGCTGCAGCCGCTCCGCATTGGAGAGTCTTCTCCATCGAGCTCTTTATTGAGTTAGACGATTCCTTTGATTGATCAGTTAACAAACTGGAGCAACGGCTCAAAGCGACGCGCCCTTCCGATATTACTTTCGAGACGGATAAAGAAGGCTTGCGTTCAGCAATTCCTTAAAATAATTAAGTTTACAATGGATTTTTTTGAGAATATCCTAGCTTTAGTTTAATCCAGTATTAAAGAACAGCTTCTGTGAATATGTGACATCCTTCAACCTGCACTTGGCCAGCGTGGTGAATAAAAAAGCCACAGCTCTCTCATTAGGAGTGAAGATTCTAATACCAGCAGTAGGAACCTTAAGTGTGCATTAAAAAAACCCAGCACCAGTCACTATATCCTTAAAGACAAAGTTCCTGTCCTTTGCTGTATGAATGAAGAACGAAATTCTGAATCTCTTCCTTCGCAAACTGAGGATGTCCACAACATAATGACTCGTTTATAAACGAAAAAATATATTCTAAAATATCTGAATTAACTATAATTTTTATTAGTTTAGGTTTCAATATAGAAATAACTTGAGAGTTACTAATAATTTGATGAGAAGGTATTTATTCTATATGACATTTCGCCTTTCAAATTTTATTCTACAATAATATTATGCATCATCATCAAACATAGATAATAAATAAACAGCCCAATAATGTTCCTGAGTGCTGTGGCTTTTGTGGCTGTAATTTTAACTCTATAAAGCTTTTAAATCTATAACCGATCATCCTTGTATATGTGGAGGAGGTCGAAGGTAGCCGTGATTACAAATGGCCATGAAAATACGTGTGACTCGAATACAAATGGATTCGTAACAGACCCGATGCTGTGGGTGATCGTAAAACTTTTACGTCGTCGTCGCGGGAAACTTCGCTTTGGGATTTATATGTTCCTTTATTATTTATATTCTTTAAAGTAATATTTATACACCGCTTTTGATCCGGCAACTCATCGCACACACGATTTCCAGAAATCATTTACAATATATGAAGTCGCGAAAGCTCAGTTCGTAAGGTGGTAGTCCCAAAGAGGCACGGGTTCGATTCCCACTAAGCTTGAACTTCAGATGAAGGAAAATATTGAGGAGAAACCGACATGAGCTAACAGCTACTTTGAATAAGTGATATCAGCCAACCCGCACTTGGCAAATCAGCAGTGGGAACGTTAAGTGAGCTTTACATATAAACTAGAAGCCATCCACATTACGACTACAGACTGCTTAAAAGATGGATGAAGCTTACAATAAAACTTTTGCAAATAAACAAAACTTATTAAAAAAGCTCGGTATTAAAGTTTGAAGAGAATTTTATAAAATACATTTTGTCAGTGCTTAGTACAATTATACTTTTCATAATAATAGAGCTTTTCACGTATGTTTCTACAATCCTTATCGAAACTCTGTTTAAGAGCTTTAAAGAGTTAAATATAAGATACCGTATAGGGAAGATTGAGAAATCCGAATCGTCGTTTAAAAATAAGAGAGAAATGTTACTTTCGTACTTGAAATACCGCCGATTCATGTTATTACTGTAAGTAACATTTTCATTTGCACGCGGGCGAGGTGCTTCGCATCCGAACTTCGGATTCCGTAGAGATTTTCGTTTTCAGCGTTACATATACAACAAACAAGTACAATACTCTACTGACTGTATGTCGCTTTTTGTGCTGATATATATTTTAAGATAAGCAAAGAAATTTCGCAGAAACGAAAGACCACCGAAAAGGTGGATGATGATGGCATGGGATCAACAGGCATAGAAAATGAAGAGGAAATCTATATCCGAAGGCAGACACAGTACAGCTGATAGATAAATACTTAGAAATATTTTAATACTGTGACGATATACCTAACACTGAGGCTCTTTAGAGTCTTTAAAGTTATCTATCATAATCCAGGTATGATTTCATATAAAGTACGTCTATTTGTAGACGTCGAATGAAATTATTCTCAATACGAATTCACAACTTGTTAGAAACGAGATCTTTTGAAGGAATAATTGTATTTGCGTAAGCAAAGTAAAATTCACCCGCCGATGTCCCGGGGCAGGCTTTTGAAATAATTAAATAAGAATAAAGTTGTCTTCACAAATAACCTGCTAAATCTAATTCATTCTTTGAGTCCCTTTCCCGAACATCCATCCGGGACAGTTCGGGACTCGTTAAACTGTCTACTTTATTACGTTAACGAACGAAGAAATATTAATAATTTAAACCGGTATAAGTTGTACTGTATGTACGTCTATCTAGGTTAGGTGTTTGTATTAAAATTATTATAACTTTACTTAATTCTTACTTGAAAGGCGGTGCTGCGAAAAAGATTTCAACGCTGAGAGAAGCCTTTAGAAAATGATGATATATTTTCATAATTTTCAGCTACATGCTAACGATAATTAAATTAATTTAAGTATAAAGAAAGTTCTTGATTCTCTATAACATTTTTCTTTTGATAACTCTAATTAAAATGTAGAGAAGAACATATTTATATTGCTATCATTGCAAGGAAGTAAAATTCATCGGCAGCTCTCCGGTTTGTTTCTAGTACTCTTATTATGATAATGTTGTAATCCTGTCATGATAAATATAATAATAGTAGTGGATGGAAACTGCTATTAATTTCGCTAACGTTTTATTTAAAAGTACATAGGAAAAGTTTACATTTGTCGCCGCTATGAAGCGATATATAAAACCTTTAACAATATGGAGCGCTCCGGCGAGCGTGGAAATAGGACAAGGCGAAACATAAATATTGAGTTGCGCTAGAATTCGTGCCGTATTTAAATTCAAACAAGAAGATAATATTTTCTAAGAATATATTCGAAGCTCGCTGTTAAGGGAAATACGTAAAAGACAATTGTTCAACTGGAGTACATTTTAATAACATTAGCTGACCTCGCGCAAAGCGTCTACTTATATAAACATGAGCTAATACTTAATGAAGCAGCTGCAAGAATAAACACAAAAACATTACCAATATAAGTAAAAGAGAAGGTGGAACTTTGAGGGTTGGAATTGGTTGAAGTCTAACTTCATCTCCCTTTTCCCTCGCAGCGGATCGTAATACTCTTCATCATTCTACAATAAAGGACACCTACAACCAGCCATTTAAATCTAGATCGGATCTATCTAGAGTAAATCCTCAAGACCTGGAGTAGACCATCAAAGATTCCCTTTGCTGCATTATAGGTGCTTGTTGAACTATTTAACCATGATAGGACAAATATAATCTCACATTAATATAACTTTTCAGTACTACAGACATTTTTGATTATAATGTATATCATAGTAAATTCTAACTAAAATTAGGATCTATAGTAATAAATCAAGTAATGTTTAAAGTCCGTGTGAGAATCACAACCTAAATGTAGCCTCAGCTATAATTTTCCTTTCAAACAAGAAAGCGCCGGCTCCGACACTTAATCGGAGCTATTAGCTCACCACAAAGCATGCGGTTGTCTGCGAATGCGAAAAGCTAGACCTTGTTGTAATTCGGCTTAGAAAATAGCTTTTTAATATTTAATGAGCTAAATAAAAAATGTAAGGAGAAAGATTTTCCGTATGTAGCCACAGGAACAATTCTAGTCAAGTTCACTTAATATTCTCACTTTTGTGATTCAAGACTTCAATAACGTTGATTGATGTCATATTTCCATGAAAGCTCAAGCACAGTAAGGATTTTAACCCGCATTTCTTCCAAACTCGACGTGTAGTACGATATTGCTATTAAATAGCCTTATTTTTATTCACACTACAACTTTAATATAAGACTCCCGAAAGCTTTCCTACATAGTTTCCGACGTATCCTTAACTTTGTGCGAGGATCAGCAGGAAGCTGCCACCTCACTAGTTGAACTACGTGTTTATGTAGAACAGAAGGGAAGGACGTGCCGGGACACGCTTCACTTTTATCATGCACTTCGCATTTTAATCACCGGTTGATAAAGATAGTTATAATTAGTTTAACACTTAACTATGAGAAAGCTCGGCTAATTACAAACATAGGAATGATTAGGATTGTGCTCACTAAATCTCTAGTCTTTATACTTGAATACAGTAACGTTTTCTTTACTAATTAACAGTAATAATCAAGTGTAAACCAACGCTATCATCCAACCTAATAGTGAAGTTATAGACGTCTGTGATCAGTAAAGGAATTCTATAAGTTTGTTTGATTATAACGATTTAATATCTATACCTTCACTTAATCGACGTTAATAAAGGTTTCAAGAGCGATATTCAAAGTGAATCAGTTCGCATAAACCGTTCATTAACATTATGACGTTGATCACACAGTGGATCACGTTACAAGCTATAAATCAACCGAAACAGCCCACAAATTAAACGTGCTTTAAGTGTAGTGCTATTGGTTTAACACGCTACGGGCTCGTGTGCGGAACTATATAAAATGCTATAAACCTTTTCAGGCTACGGGCCTGATTATTTAGGAAAGTTTCTTTTTACACGAGCTTACAACTTAAGTGTTTACTTTTAAAATATTAGTTACGCCTACTTACAACAAAGTATATATTATTAACTATTTATCTCTATCTACTTATATCAAACGACTAAAACTACACTACTCTACTTTTAATATATTAATAACCAGACAAAAATGATTATCTTAATAGAAGATTAACAACATGAGAACATGATAATGTACATCCATACATAAAAAACACGCTTAAGTTATTAAGATGTTTTACACAAGTTGTAATAACACATTAACTATTAAAAGCTGTATGAATCGAGCTCCATCTTCACACTACTTACAAGAACACTTGTCACTAATGCAACTTGTTAGTAGACTCACCTGCCAATCGCACACAATACGTCGTTTCACTGTCTTTTGCGTGATACAACCGGTTAGAATATTCAAGCAAATAATTTCAATGAACGTCCTCTATCCGTACGTAAATTATTTCACAACTACCCACTTAAAAGGATATAATTCCGGGCAGAAATGAAATTACTGTAATTTCATCGGTCATTGGTATACTGTGAACTTAAGTTGAAAGTTCTGTACGGATTTCTTTAACGTAACTTATAATAAAAGCTTACAAAGCTATGATGGTTGTTTTTAAAGCGGTTCGATCTTCAGTGAGCTTGAGCTTCCAACAACAAGAACAGCTTTTATGAATATATGATGGCTTCCAACCCGATCTTGATAAGCTGAGTTAATAAAAACGTCATAGAGATCTTATTGTAAGATGTGGTCCATTCCCAGCAGTGGGATCATTAAGTGAGCAGTTTGTTTTATTTTAAAAACACATTCTCCGATAACGTTTTTTCCGGAAACATTATGTATACGGAATACGCTCGCTGTATGAATACATCACACAGCCTTCTGCTCCCGGAAATAAAACGATCTGTCTCCTTGATTTGTATCAGCATAATAAAAATATTTTAACAAACGCTATCGCTCTTTATGAGGCGTACGACTGAGTCCGGAGATAAGGGACGATTTATTCGACAAACAATTTATCGGGCGCGATGTTTCCGCGCGAAAATGGGATTATTGCAACATCACAACCTGCTCGTGTACGGTACGGGAACACACCTTAAAACATACACAAGTTCACTATTAAAATAAACTTGGCTGATTATTTCAAGTTATCAGTACCAGAGCTAAATGCGTATAACTCCAGAGAGAGCTTTTTCTGAATTCCTTGCCTATGTTTCCCTGAAGAGAAAAACTTCATGAAGTAAAGATAATTTTAACCGGTCTCATTATCTCGCACCAGCCGTTAACTGTAATCGAATATTGAACTCTACGTTACTCTGAACTCTACATTTCCGTGCCGTAGCACTTGTTTAAATGAAGCCCTTGTTTGCCTCCTTTCAAAGCGGAAGTGTCAATCGTCAGCTCCACAGTTAAGTGGTACATTTTTAATTTAAAGTGCAGTTTCGAAACCACTTCCGATGCACCGCGGGCCCGAATGGGAACAACGTCATTAAATTAATGAGCCCCTCACAAAGCACGCCTCGTGCAGTTTATTGCACTTGATTTTGTGAACCGACTGAAAATATCAAACTGAATCTGGGTCGGCTGCATCATTGACGCGGGCATTACGCGACCATTACTTCGGAGACCAGACTAAATAAGAAATCAAGACTGAAGAACATCTTTGTAAGAATATACTCAGATTAAGGATTGTAGATACTTTGCCTTACAAATTAAGCTACTGCAGCTTACTTAAGTTCCATTAAATTTCATATGTGTTATTACGTCAATAATACTTGATCACCACTGCTAATTAGTGCTGGGAGCTTGGCGCCTCCTGTAATCCGGCTACACGGAGGTCGGGATCAGAGGATGGTTTGAGGTCGGGGGCCCTGGTGCTGAGTGGACCATGTTGACTGGACGTCCGCGCTAAGCCTGGTGTTAATATGGACCTCACGGAGGAGTCCAAGGGGTGCAGGTTGACTAAGGAGGGACGAACCGGGCCAGAGGGGAAACCCAGCAGCCAAAAGTTCCCGTATCGGGCAGTAGTGGGATAGCGGCCGGGAGTGAGACGCTAATTAGTATTCGATGAAGCGATCTCTAATCTTGATCTGTTCTGATCTCGTAGCACTACCTGAAGCGACTTACAGTAGTTGCAACGGATATTGATATTCACAGGAATTGTTGACGACTTTCTCCTGTGGAGTGGAGACTCAAAGTAAGTCTTGAACTCCGACTACCAGAACTACGGCATCTTTCCAATGATACCTCAGTCGGCATTCAATCAACATTCCGAGATATGCTTTTTTGAAGTTCATATCCCATCCTAAGCAAATGGCCCATCTAGTCTATGACCTTTGGCTTTTCGCTTGATTCTTTGTTCGCAACAGCCTCTAAATTATGCTCTTGCATCTGAGGCCTCTCTCTATGCCTCTTTCCCAATACCTGTATTATAATAGTATATAAATAGTCCAAGAGAGGCACAACTGTAATACTAGAAATAGGAATAAGTTAATAGAGCCTCAGTCTAGATTATCTAAAATAAATAACTCGTTCGTTGGACAATCAGTGCGATATTACAACAAGATACTAAATCGTATCTTGATTCAGTCGGAAAATAAGTTTAAATTATTAAGAATACTCTATGTAAAAAAAGCTTATTATGAGCTAGATTATTATGTAAATGACCTAAACAGTCTGGTATCCACCATCGAGCTCAACAGTCACAGGAACGACTGATGTAATTACAAAAATGTTGTAATTTGTTTAAAAAATATTGCTGCAGAGTTTGTTCCGCTGCCTTCTTCTCTGACAGACAAATTTTTGGTAGCGGTGTTAGAAACAAAATATGACGTTCAAAAAGTGTTTCCATGATATCTATTTTGAATGAATGAGTTTTTGAATTTGATAAATAATATATTTAATATATTAACATCTTTGTATAAATGATGTATCGGATTCAAAAATGGACAGTGAATATGTTTCGCGACGATGCGCTTCACAATATTGAGGTCGGAGAAGCCTGTCGCGGCGCTCTACATACATCGCGATATTTTATACTTCGCGGATAAAAGGGGAAAAATTGTCGCGTATATTTAAATAGTACAAATAGGTTTTAATCAGCAAATAGATGATGTAGTGCCAAGTGTACTTCACAAGCTAAAATACTATCAAATAATATTAATCTTATTATATCTAACAATAATCCTTTACCTTTGAGATATGACTTAGTTTGGTCTGTATTTAAGTAGCTCACGTGATGGTAAGTGATCACCGATATTTACTATAAATACGTCTCAGACTATTAAAAATAGGACTAAAGTAAAAACTGGTTCAGGAGACTGAAGATTTGTGTGAAGATGGAAGCTTTTAATGACCAATAAAGAAAGCTCTTAGGTCAAAGACAAATACAAAGTCGTCTTGTATTTGTCTCAGGCGACAAAGTACTTAAGCGTAGTGTAAGTAAGTTCAGCAGAGTTTAAGAATCGACTAAACGTACGGAGGGTGTTTTAGTTGATACAAATCTTAAATAACTTTGTCTTTCCCTCAGTATCAGCGCATCTTTGGAAAAGGTCCTGCTCATCTCTTTAATTGAGTAAATATCAAACTCCGTATTCGTGGACCAGTAGGCAGATAACAGAGCTACAGCATCAAGCGTTGTTATAAGTCGTAAGTGAGAGTTACAAGTATTCCTTGCGGTAACTTAGCGACCCAGATCGACTTTTACGACGACTGCGACTGCGGCGGACGATAAGAAAGGTCCCGTCCGGCTGCCCCGCTACACAGTTTTGTTATTATGGAAATGTTGCCCGCTGTGTCCCGCACTTTGTATTTGTATATGCAAGGGATAGAGAGAAGGCTAAAGAGCACATTTTTATTCTCATTTTATCTCACAAAAGTATCACTTGCTGTGCTTGTTGGGAAACACAAACTCCGGTATTCATATTTCAAGAAGAGTACAATTTCTAAAAATGTCTTAATAAAGTCGTAATGGTTTAGTTTCTAATGTGCTATACGACTAGAAGAAGTGTGGGTTTGATCTCCTCTGTATCTATGACTACATTAGCTCATCTATATTATCATATTGATTACAGATAGCGACTGCAGTAGCAGCTGCAGTGGTACCTAGAATATCAGCATCAGTGAAATTCATGTAGACGCTGTTTGATACATTACTTGTAAAAATAATGTAGATGTGGAACTTTAATAACTTAAAAAGCCTTCATACTTCATGTAGTGTTACCATCGTAAATAATAAAACGTTACGAATATAAAACAAACGGTACATAGTACAGTTCACCAATTGAATTACACACCAAAACAACGTGAGTTAAAGCGTCCGACGAGCAAACACTCGCCGCTAAATTTTCAGCCGGCAATCCAATTATTTATCAGTGTCGCTGCTGTAAGCGCGATAACTATAAAATACACTGAATAATACAATAATACGACGTACGAAATTCAATAAAAATACAATAATATAGTATTACATAATAATACACAAAAGCCTTTTAAAATTGAATCGACTAGCGAACTTTATCCAGTTAACATTAGTCAGTGTCAGAAGTAAAAGCATGTTGTTGCTTTTATATGTTTATTTAAGTCTTAATATTTGTTTTTTAATCGTTGTATGGTCCATAAATAAAAGATATTATTAGTATAGCGACGTTGTTTTCCATAGGAAAGTACTAGTCTAGTAGTATTTTCGTCATACCTGAACTAAAATACTGTCGCTGGCAAATCGTTACATTCCTTCACTGTTCGCTTCATAAAGTTGCTCTACTATAAGTTCGCTACTATACGGAGGTAACTTATAACATCAAGGTTAGTACTTATCAGCTCAAAGTCATCGACTAATCTTAAGCTGCGTCGCTTTATCAAATCCAAAGGAACCAGTTGATATTTGACAGCATCTGTTCAGACCAGGCAGCAGTACTGCAGCCTCGTTCGGATCTGTGTTTTATACAATGTCAGGAGCTGCCCCTGTATGAAGTGCCGATGTACTTTGGCAAGGATTTCTAGGTTATGTTGAAAAATCCTCAGACCTCCTCTTGGGGAGCCTACCAGCATTATCTGCTGGTACACAACCGGTAACCATAGACCTTACTACCCGAGCAGCCTTCAATTCTTCGAGAGTCTAGAAATTATTCAAGCTATGTTAATAATCTTAGTTCTTATTTGAATCCAAGCATAGCTCTCCATTTCACTCTGAGTTGTTAGTTCTCCTGCGGCTGTCGTTACATCGCGGTAACTCCAAGTGCTATACAATCCCTTGTAATTTACTAGCGCTTTGTTCAATGTTAGTAATTAGTAATTCTGTTAATTCAGTATCCATTTAACTAGTAAAACCTTGTTAACTTACATTAGATTAGTAAATTTGTGGCGCAGTTAAATTGTTACCATTGGCTTCTAATTTCGACGCTTCGCAACTTGCCGAAGTTAGATAATTAAACTGTTGATATTGATCATGTCGGAGTTATTCTTAATCTAAACACTGCAAAATAATATGTAAATACGAATAAGAGCTAGATTAACTCTAAAAGTTAGTCTTTAATTTAACTAAACGCCGTGAAGAGCGAGTGTATCTCCTGGTCGCGCTAGCTAAGGTGGTATACACAAAAGCTTAGCACACATAACGAACGTTACGGATAGATAAGACACGTTACTACAAAAATCAAGAATAAAACCAAAGAAGCATTAAATAAAGATGACAGTTACATCGGTGTAACGTGACCGCTTATTTTCAAGTCGAAGGTCAGAGAGAGGTGAAGAGGAGAGCTGAACCCCTCGCGGCTCGTTAAGGAGCTGCGGAACGGGAGGGTCGCGATAAGGAACTTTGTGGGGATTAAGCAATTTAGGTTACGAGCCAGCTCACATACATTAAACACGAATCCCTGCGCATTAACTTAGACTTTACTTGTAAGATACACAAGTAATACACGGGAAACAAGTTCATATTTCTATTCCATACATTTTTTAAATACAGCTTTAACACTGAAACTATTACCCGTAATGGAAAAGAATTTAAATGATCAAGGTGTCTTTATTTAAATTCTTACTAGAATAGTCCACTGGCTCTTTTAGTCTTAGACTAAAAAGTATATATCTAAGGTATGTTCTGCCTGTCGTATCATGACCATTGTCTTGCCAATTTCCCAAATGATTTGTGATCTACGAAGTACCTCAGTTTTCTCTACGGAAGTCTATCAGACGTTAACTCATCATTGTCCCAGTAATTTTACAGCCTACAGCGCCATTCAAATTCGCCAGGAACAGAAACCTAGGTAGTATCCAGCAACAGAGACCTACTACTGTACTGGCACCACCGTAACTCCTATTTAAATGGAAATATTAATTTCTTGCATCTCGAAGCAATGAAGACAAGTATGCAAAGGTTATCATCCAGACTAGCGCCGTATAATGCAGACGTTTCATTTATCAGACGAACTTCTCGTCGCTTTGTGGATGGAAAATCCTCAACGTGTGACGTCTATGTTATCAGCGGAGTTTCCCCGTCGACCTTCTCCCGAAAAGTCAATCTTCGTCTGCTCCCGCTTTGACAGTTAATAAAGGCCCCGACGGGGCCTTAATCTGAATTGCTAATGTTATTTTTCTTAAAATTACTTCGCTGTGCCGTGGATTAAAGATCCATTATACTCAAAGATCGTCCGCTCTATCGGAACCGTTTGGTATCGAAGGGGGCGTTACACGGAACTACCCTTTTTAAGTATTCTATACTTAATTGCAGTCTATACGACCTTAAAAATGCTTATCACTGATTGAGTAATAGTTAACTTTATTTCCGTAGCTTTTATTACAATTCATACATTATAAAAATGGTCGGTATTGCGAAAAAGGTTTTAAGAGGTGAATGTATAACTAATTTTCAGTCATATAGAAAAACAATGTATTCAAAGATATAACTAGACAAATGTTTATTAAATAAATGTTATTTTTAAATTATTGACCAATCTTAGTAGTTTAAAACAACAAAGAAACTCGATGTAGTTTAAAAAAGCGTTGAAAAACAAAGTATTTATTAATTGGCTGCACATGTACTGGAAACATTATCATCGTTAAATCAATGCACATCAAGTAAATGGAAAAGAAAAAATTATGTACAATAAAAAACGAGTCTTCGAACAAATGAGTTTTTAATATATACATTTTCCTCCTACTCTGAATATTCTTCTATATCTGTGCAAAAAGTATTTAGAACACAACAGTAACGAAAAAAAACAATTTTAAATTCGATCCTAAAAGCTTACTAAAATATTTGTTTGAAATGCGTTCAGCAAACGTCCATTGACTCGTTGTGTATTAATATTTTCATTTCATCAATAAAAAGCTTCATTGTGCTTTATTCAGGTTATAATTTCAGTTAAAATCCTTTTCATTTCAACTGTCGGTTCGTAGTTTTTGATTAAATTGAAATTCTTTTCTCTTATATATCACATGTTAAATGGGTATTGATTCGTTTTATGTGCAGGATTATTGGTATTATTTGTAAAACTTTTAAACGCATTAGCTGTCGATTAAAGTATATACTTTTTAACCACATAAAGTTACTGTAATTTTTTGTGAATTTAATAGAATTTTAAAGATTTGACAATTTTTTTAACTATACGATGCTGTTTAAACTTTCATAATAAGGCATAAATTAATAAATAGATAAATAAATATCTTTGGACAATTCACACACAACACTGTCTAGTCCCAAAATAAGCAGAGTATACTCGCTTGTGTTATGTACTAGATAGCTGATAGACTACTTAAATATATATTTTTTTGTAAATACATACATATCATAGATAGAAAACGCCTAGACTCAGAACAAATATCGTTCATGGCGAGAATCGAACCCACGAATTCTTACTCAGTAGACAGGTATACCAACTGAGCCAATCAGTCAGTAATAAATTATTAATTTCTGTGAAACCATTGATTTTTGGATAGGATGTACCATATATAAATAGACTTAAGAACAGGTGTTTTTTGAACGGAAAAATTAGACGCCTCGAAGAGTTGCAGATTTTATTACAACTGAGCATGAATTTACAGTGAAGAAAACATCGTGAGGATACCAACAAGATCTATGAGCAATTGCTTTTTTGGATATACAACATCCACCAACCCGTAATTACCATTATCTATAATATAAAAATTAATCGCAAAACGCGTTGGTAAGCGCATAACTCGACAACGCCCGGACCAATTTGGACAAATCTTTTTTTTAATTGTTCGTTGAAGTTCAAGGATGGTTTTCACGGCGAGAGAAATTCGAATAATTGCCACAGAAACCTTAAAAACAGCCCTTTCTTTTTTTCCGTACAAATGTTTTATAACTAAAACGCAGAGTCAATTTGAGCTCTATCACTATTACATAAAGTCCACTGTTGTCTAAGTAATGTAAATAAAACAGATTTTTGATTTTTGTTAATATTTATGATTCATATGATTAACAATAAAGCGATTACTCACTTTTAAGTGCGTATATCTGTGTCATTTAATTAGTTTTTTATTCACAACGCCCTATCACCAGGGTGACGGTTATGTTCAGGAGAATTTTTTGCTCCGACTATAAAATGAGTAGGAACAAAAAAACTGCCACATTACAAATCTTTTTGACAGGACGAAGTCTGTCGGGTCAGCTAGTAGTTGATAAAATTCCACAGCAATCTCATTACGGAGAAAATCGCTAGTCCCTGTAGTGAGGACAATAGGTAGTTGAGTTATTATTAAAATTATTTTTGTTCGTGCGATCGTTCTTGCTCATCAGATTTCATTAAATCTAAAATGCGACGTTAACGATTCGCTCCAATTAAAAACAGATCGCGTTCACCGGACATTAGATGCCGCTGCGATACCGCCGTAGAAAGCAATGGGAACCGAATTGATCGATTGGACCGCATTTAAACTAAATTGCTTCGTGAACATTGAAACGATGTTGTTTTGATATGAGAATAATTGTCGAAGCTTTCACTCTAATAACGTCCACACGGTCATTATAAATGTGAATCGTATGAATAAAATATTTTGTTGGATGTTTCTGTTTGCGAGGTTACCGAGGAAACCTGTCCTATGCAAAGAATCGGTACTCTCTTTTGTCACCGGGTCCAATAGGACACGTGTCTATATGTTGTTGTGATTTATATTACAATTTGTTCACATATAAATAAACATAAACGGTTCACTTCATCTACTTAGTAACAACAACCAGCCTATCAAGACTATTGAGAAGAACAACAAAAACTTATATCCTCTCCAATATTTCGATGACCTGTTAATCGAGCAAAGAAGTTGAAGACTCAAACCAAATTTGTAGTTGACGACTTTTGGAAAAATCCAACATTGATTGAATCTTAAAGACATTACACTTTTTCTTACAAGAGATACTAGATAATTAGCTAAATTACTACTAGATAAGTAGAAGCAACTTTCTCAAAAAGATATCATACGATGTGATTGTAGTTGAACATAATTATAATTGTTAAAAGTTGTTCTAAGGTTCCAGAGCTCAGAAAAATGTAGGATAGTTTCATTAAATACATATAATTAAAACAACAGGTGTTTGAATTTCCGGAAACAGAATATTTCTATTAGCGTGATTCTCTTTATATAATAATTATTAACTCTCTAATTTTAATTTGTTCCGTTTTAAAATATTCTGTAACTTGTGAAATATACTTTCTTGACATGACGTAAAATAAATAAGGTTCTACAATTCACATTATTTTGTATACATGTAATACTTGCTATTAGGCTTTTAAAACCAATTTTTAATAAAAAAGTAAATTACTTTTGATAAAAGTTTGATATCATAAAAATCAATCGATATGATTTTTATGGATGCGATACAATTTTCAAAGCATCAAAAAGCATTTAAAAGTCATTACGAGAGGATTGCCGTTCGCGTGCCGTCGCTCCGGACGGGCGGTATGAATAAACAAATAATTCCGTGTAAGTCCCCCGCCCCACGCGTGGGACTGGCACATAAAACGCGGACGTGAGCGCCGGTAATTGCTGTAAACGGTCACGTGATTGCGAAACGACGCCGCGCGACCGGACCCATGTCCAGCTAACGACACCTCCATGTCGCCGGATACTATTCGCCTTCAGTTAACACTTGCCGTATTGTCACCATCGATATAAAACCTCATTACATCAATAAAATCTGAAATATTTATCAAAAAAAATCTTCTTATTTAAGGTGATAACATATTTATTATATTTGGTGTGCCTCAGGGACGTATTCTTGGCCCTTTTCTATTTTACATCTGTGGTCCACTGTAAGACATTAACCTTTCCTACGTAACTTCAGTTAGGTAAATTTAAAAATGGTTAAAAACCATGACATATCGTTAAATATGCGTAATAATTCATTAAGGCTTGTAACGTACTAATATTTTAAGAGAGAATGTGAGTCGCTTATTCTTCCATGATTCTGTCTTTCGTTTATTAATGATTTCAACTTTGTTTCTAGCGTATATACTGATAAAATATTTCTTTATAATGAGAAATAATTGATCAAAAGGAAAGATTTTCTTGTTTTCGCTAGATCAACTTCCGATCGCGTAACAATAAAATCATTGCTCTGTGCAAACTTGCCGTAAGTCGTCGCGTTCAATAAAGGTGTGTAACAACGCCGTGTGTTCTGTTCGCGTTAGTGGAATGACGATAATCGATGGGCAAATATTTGACAGACAATCCGATGCGAAAGCTATTTGGTGCGAGGTTAACCAACTACACTCTCAGCAGCGAAACCGACGTATTGATTGAGATTATTTCAACTCTGTACAGACCTGACGTTATTTAAACTGTAACGGTATAAGAGTTTTTTTTATCCTTCCTTTTTTCCCAATTAACTTCTTGGGGTTGGGGCAGTGTGTTAGTCTCCATCTGTACTAAACACACTGCTGAGGTTATTGGCAATGGTTT